>OW028583.1:35993521-36001021 GCA_932294295.1 Alitta virens
GAAGAGAATCAATGTTTATATTCAGTAGTTTTATGGTGAGGTGATTCTTAACTGTGATGTTCTTATTAAGGAGGTGACCTCCACAGTGAGGTGAACTATAAGCAAGATTTACTGTATATATTCACACTGCCATTAATACAGTGTGCAGCTGTACTACCATTTTGCCATATTAAGAGAAATAACAGACACTGTATGTTCTCCCTCCTACGTATGCCAGCATTATACCCTCGTGCAGGTTCTTTGTGCAAATCAAGTTGCCTACTGGAAAATGCCTAAAAGCTCCTCCAGGGGTTTGCCTCGTAACAGTCATTACGCCACATTTGCCAGGAAAAAGAGAAAATGAATGAAAATGTCTTTTCTGTAAGATGATACTAGGAAACTACAAAGATACAAGACTACAAAGATGCTGTGACTTGTAAGAAATGTGTCTTTCTTACGTAGAAAATATTCTTGCAGATTTTATGTACATCACTTAACATGTCAGAGCCTGTGGTTGTTATTGATATCATGTCTACAGTTAGCTATATGATGCTACTAGCCACTAAACGGCTATAGCTGGCTACTAAAAGCCGGATCTAAAAGTATATGCAACCGTAAGTTGTGAGTTATGCATATTTGTAATCTTTTGTTGAAAAGATGCATGTTGATTGCCCATTCATATTTATGATATATTAGATAAATTTCTAACTTTTTCCAAGGTTTAAATTTTTTCAGTGGTGGTAGTTTAAGCCGACTATAAGGTAGAGTTAGACAGAAGTGGCTGGCTTTAGCTACAGCCAGGAATAGGTCGCTACAGCTTGTTTAGAGTCGCCCATATTTTATGCGAAGAGAAAGGTGAATGCTTTTTAGAGGGCAACGGATTGAGTTTATATAGGACAGTCAGCCTGGATTAGCGATGGTCGTTCCTCATTGGCTATCAGCGACCACGTGACTTGCCTACGTTTTAAATACGCTGGAAGTGGCACGACTGCAAAATGGAGAATCCCTGGACCTCGAGGTTTAACTCTATTTACGTGAGTAATTCTCATTTAATACCTGTCATGATGTCTGTCTATCTTTCATGGTGTATGTCCTTCATTCATACTTCCTATCTAACTGTTTATTTATTATTCGATTGTTTTCCTGTTAGTTTGTCTGTCTACCAGTCTATATTTTTCTAATCCATGCATTTCTTACCATCTTGATCTGTCTGTCCATCAAGCTGTCTGTATCTATCTATGTCAGTCTCTCTGTGTGTTCATCTCAATCCAGATTTTATTATTATTATATTGTATCATCCCTACATGAAATCCATAGTGAAGGAAGGACATAAATTGATGGAATTTGAATTTTCTGTATTGAATAATCAATAAATAAATAGGGGTACTCTGTTAAAATGATTTGTGATATGGTTTCGTTTATCTGTGAACAATTCAAAATGTACATAATTTTACAAGCATGTAAAAAATATAGGAAAAGACAGTTTAATAGCTGCGTGACGGAAGGACATTTCTTGCAACCAACCTCAAGACTTCTGATTACATATATGAGGTTTTCTGTGATTTCATAAACCGCACAATTAGTCTGATGGCAGCATACAATTGCCTGAATAGTGGTCTTAAATTTATAATATAAGTGTAATTCAATACAGGCAATAAGTACCATATACAGCAACTTACTTCCAGTGTGACGGAAGGACAATGAGGCAACATAAAAATTTGACACTCAATAAATCATATGTAATGAAACTCAAATCATATTTAGAGAAATATATTCAAACACAAGATAATTTCTGATTTCAAACGACTTTATTTTACTTGGTAACATGCTATTACTTACAAAAGTCACGAACAAACTGGCCAGATTCGTAGCCAGCACACTGTCCAGGGACCGAATTTGAAAAAAAAGAATATATTACAATATAAACAAGGACGATCGTCTTGACAACGTTTTTTCTTTGTTGAAGCATTTTGGCGGGAAAATCACTATTTAAACGTGATTTCATATATTAGACATAGCAATCATAAAAACCCATCACATTACAACTGGTATTTAGGCATTCTATTTTTTCAAACAAATAGTTGACATTTCCGTGGATTTTATGTCTAGTGATATTTTGTTTGTATTTTTTTCCTCTCTCTGTCTGTGTTTATAGGATGTCTATAGATATCCCTCTGTTGTGCCTGTCAGTCTGTCTGTCTCTATCTGTCCCTGTCACTGACTCCTCTGAGCCCTTCAAATGGAGATATTTGTTGTGTTTCATGGCATGATGACTGATAGGCCTAGATGATGAATCATGAATTCATGAACTCATGCACCGCTGTGGAGGGGGGGGGGGGGTGAAATTTTGGACCCCCTTCTCCTGGAAATTCTTCACCCCCAAAACCCTTATTCATCCTTCGCCAGGGGAATTAGTTTGACCTCCTCCACATGCCTTAACACTCCCCCTTAACGAGATCCATTGACAGCAAAAAGGTAATGACGTCATCGCTCGATAATGACGTCACTTATCTGTGTGTTCTTGTTTCTGAGCGTTCGATTTGACCTTGGTTGAGGTCAGCATGAGAATTAAATGAGTTTGATGTTTCCTTTAAGGGGTTTTCTTAAGGGAAGAAGAATATCTTAATGAATATTGATTACATTGCATGAATCAGCTTATTGCGCAACTTCAAGGGCTGTGGAGACCAAAATTGAATACTTCTTTCTTGGATTCATTATCTCTTTCTTTCTTTCTTTCTGCCTCTTTCTCTCTTTCTATAATTATTTATTTATTTCTGAATATTGATTAAATTGCATGAATCAGGTTGTTGAGACCAAAATTGAATACTTCTTTCTTGCATTCATTCTTCTCTCTTTCTATCTTTCTTTCTCTATCTTTATTTCTTTTCTTTTTCTTTCTTTCTATCTTTCTTTTTCTTTCTTTCTGTCTATATTATTTCTTTCTTCAGTCTTTTTTTTTCTGTCTTTATTTCTACTATAAATTTCTTTCTTTTTTCCTTCTTTCTTCTTTCATATTTATTTATTTCTCTCCTTGGCATTAGCCTTTACTTAGAAAATGGGAAGAACTTGTTTATTGAAATATAGGATCAATCTTTAATCCATTATTTGTTTGTGAGCAACATTTATTTAACAGGTTCAGATATTCCTTCCGAGATAAAAATCCAACCGACTCATTTGCATCTTCGCGACTCAATTGACGATTTTGTCATTTTTTTGTGCAAATGCCAAACATTAATCCGCTATCACCCTCTAATTCAAATATTTGGCATTCCCAGTTATTCTCAGTATTTGTTCAAAATCCCTCACATTTTTTTTTTTATGTTTTTTTTTCGCGAGGTGCAAAATTCTCGATTCTTTTGAAATAGGCGTTTTTCATTTCCCCATGCCATCACAACCCTTCAAAATGGAAATTGCTAAAATGGGAAAAATTACAAAAATTGGAAACTTTGACAAGAGCACTTGATGGTATTTGCACGAGTTCAATATTGATCTCTGATTTCAATTCAATTCCACTCGAATTTTCAACGGATCGTGTAAAAATATGAATATGAAATATCGATCAGGAGTTTTGGGTTCTTTTCAAAAGAGGGTATTAACATCTCATAAATCTCGTAAATCGACAAATTATTAAGTAAGGCGTTATAGCAAATAAAATCAGGAGGAATTGGTACATCACCACCAACTGTAAATAAAGTTTTATCTTGTCTTGTCTTATCTCATCTTTTCTTATCTTATCTTATCTTATCTTGTGTTATCTTATCTCATCTTGTCTCATTTTATCCCCTCTTGTATCTATCTTATCTCATCTTATCTTGTGTTATCTCATCTCATCTTATCTTATCTCGTCTTGTCATATCTTATCTTATTTAATCTTATCTTATCTTATCTTATCATATCTTATCTTATTTTATCTTGTCTTATCTTATCTTTTCTTGTCTCATCTTATCTTATCTTATCTTTTCTTGTCTCATCTTATCTTATCTTATCTTATCATATCTTATCTTATCTTATTTTATCTTGTCTTATCTTATCTTTTCTTATCTTATCTTATCTTATCTTTTCTTGTCTCATCTTATCTTATCTTATCTTATCTTATCTTATCTTATCTTATCTTATCTTATCTTATCTTATCTTATCTTATCTTATCTTATCTTATCTTATCTTATCTTATCTTATCTTATCTTATCTTATCTCATCAGACTATGTAAGGCTAATTTCAACAGCTAAAGGTTTGTTCCAGAGAAAACTTCTCAACTGATTTAAATCAATTAATTTCTGCCATCTTTTTATCAGTATTTTTGCAACTCAGCCGAGTAACTAAGTTGATCAGACTACAACACAAATACCTCAACACGTCTGTCAAGCACAGAAAATAGCACGAAAAGATTTGATATATGGATTTATTGCAAATTTGGAATAAAGAAAACTAATATACAGAAAATGAAAATTTTTAAATGAACATGAATTTTAATGAATATAATAAATTTAAATCTTTTTTACTAAAATGGTGGAGAGCCTGGTGGCCGAGCCAAAGAGCAGGCCTGACCGAAATGATCCCGCGGACTGTGCCCCCACTGGCAAAGCCACCACGAGGATCCCGATGTTGGTCCGGTCTGCCTTGTAGCAGGCCAAGTTTACGGATTTTTACGGCGCGCCAGTGACTTACACGACTTACGGGAGTTGAATCCACGCCAGAGGTCTTGCATCCTGTTCTCCAAGGCACGTCGGACCCAGGACCCAAGCTAGTGCAATGCCCAGTTGGACACCAGCCCAACAGGACCACACGATGCAGACCTAACTCCACAGCTCAACCACCAGGCTTTTTTGCTTCTATACTAGTGTTTATAAATCTATACTATTGCAGTTTTTTTTTTGTTCTTGTTCTTGTTCTTGTTCTTGTTGTTCTTACTTTTTCTGCAGTTATTGTCCCCGTTGTTGTATACTTTTTTGTTTACTTTCGTTGTTGTTTACTTTTCCTGTGTTTACTTCTGTTGTTGTTGTCGTTTACTTTTTCTGTTTACTTCTGTTGTTTACTTTTCTGTTTTTCTGTTGTTAACTTTTTCTGTTTACTTCTGTTGTTGTTTACTTTTTCTGTTTACTTCTGTTGTATACTTTTTCTGTGTTTACTTTCTTGTTGTTTACTTTTTCTGTGTTTACTTCTCTTGTTGTTTACTTTTTCTGTTTACTTCTGTTGTTGTTTACTTTTTCTGTGTTTGCTTATGTTACTTTTTGCTTACTTCTGTTGTTGTTGTTTACTTGTTTACTTCTGTTGTTGTTTACTTTTCCGGTGTTTACTTCTGTTGTTTACTTTTCCGGTGTTTACTCCTGTTGTTGTTTACTTTTCTGGTGTTTACTTCCGTTGTTGTTTACTTTTCTGGTGTTTACTTCTGTTGTTGTTTACTTTTCCGGTGTTTACTTCTGTTGTTTACTTTTTCTGTTGTTGCTTACTTCTGTTGTTGTTTACTTTCTGTTTAATTCTGTTTTTATTTAGTTTCTGAAGAAAAATAATATATTTAAATTGTATTTGTATATATATATATACAAATTTCATTTCTTTAAAAGCCTGAATAAAATAGGTCTTCAAGTTCAAGTAATTTTCTTGAACTAAAAAATCTGATCTCTTGTTTCTTCTTCTTCTTCTTTTCTTTTTAATCCAGAACTGTGACAGTGCTGTCAGTGGCGAGAGTCTACATGTGCTTGTCATGCAGGCAATTCTCAAAAAAATATTTCAAAAAATATAAAGAAAACATTTAAGCCTCACCCAATGAATAAAATGCTGCTTCAGTGTTGTTGAATGGAATGGTGCGCCCTGCCATGGGCGGCAAAAGACAGTTGTTTGAAATTCCCAAAACGAGGCTGAATATAGGCGCGCGATGAAAATAGTTCCGGCCCTAGCAACGAGCGTTGTGTTCTTGCGCCGACGTTTCACAGCTGAGTCTTTCTGACAGGATATAGTTCCAGATTTGTGTGTTCTTTCTGAGACATCCAGGCTTTGAATAATAAAGGGAGGTTCGACTTAATAATTTTGGCCTGTAGTATAGATGATTCAACTGTAACCACACAGCCTATTTATTATGTTTATCATAACAGTGCCCAAGTACATTGTACATCTATAGACCCGTTTGCAATTTTAAAAAATGTCTACTTTTTAATTTAAATTTTTTTTTTTGTGTGTCTTTTATCGTTTAGTATCAGTGTTAATTTAGTATGCTCTTAATGATATAGCCTAAGACATACTAGGCCAGGCGACATATTGTAGCATATATATGTATCCACTCAAAATCAGTGGCGTATCCAGGGCTGGATTTTGCCCCCCCCCCCCCCACGCCGTAGAGTCAGGGCTAGATCCGGCAGTACTCAAAATTGTACAGGCCTAGATATATATATATTTATTTATTTTTATAGCGATATGATTCTTATTATAACAATAAGGAATGTTTTGACAATAATGCATGAAAAATTATGGGGGTGAGATAAGTGAGATGCTGATCAGAAGAAAGATTATAATAGAATTCATTGCCTTAATTAAGCTCTCTTAGATGAAATTCACATGCTCTTACAACTTAGAATTTTCTGTAATGCATTTGAGAGCTTAGATGAAATTCACATGCTAATATATATATATATATATATATATATATATATATAGGCTTAGGAATTATTAAAGGCCAAGGCCTACTACTTTTCAAGCAAGATGACGGTGAATGGAGTTTTGAGATACAGCTGTCTTGACATGCACATTGATTGTAGATCATTCCATCAATTGCTATTGCCTCTCAAGAACACAGTTGGGCCAATGGGTGGGAATGGGAAGGTGGGTGGCCACTTATTTATTTATTTATCTTTTATACAGCTTCCTCCTCTTCCTCCTCTTCCTCCTCCTCTTCCTCCTCTTCCTCTTCTCCTCCTTTCTCCTCCTTTCTCCTCCTTTCTCCTCCTTTCTCCTCCTCCTTTCTTCTCCTCCTCATCTTCCTTTCTCCTACTCCTACTCCCTCCTCCTCTTCCTCCTCCTCTTTCTTTCTCCTCCTCTTCCTGCTCCTCACCTTCCATTCTCCTACTCCTCCTCCTCCCTCCTCGTCCCTCCTCCTCCTCATCCTCCTCTTCCTCTTCTCCTCCTTTCTCCTCCTTTCTCCTCCTCCTCATCCTTTCTTCTCCTCCTCATCTTCCGTTCTCCTACTCCTCCTCCTCCCTCCTCCTCCCTCCTCCTCCTCCTCCTCCTCCTCCTCCTTATCTTCCCTTATCCTACTCCTACCCTCTCCTCCTTCTCTTCCTCCTCCTCTCCTCCTCTCCTCCTCTCCTCCTCCCTACTAGTATCAATCCTAATTCATTAACAGCTCCAGGCCTAGCCAGTATTTTACACCATATTGAACGGAGGGCTGTTCCAACTAAGTTGAGTCTTGCATCGACTCAACCAAACGGGCTGTCGGGAAATATTACAGGCAAGAGCAGACAAGAGCAGTCAAGCCAGGCAAAGGGGTTCACATGATCACAAGATCTTCTCTCTGATCTAATTTGTGTTTT
>OW028583.1:36006021-36261021 GCA_932294295.1 Alitta virens
GCAGATAACGTAATATGTAATTACTATGAACATACTTGATTCATGTATATATTCTGAATATACTAGCACACCGATTTAAGGGTCAAGACAGCCATTGCATTGCCATTAGCTTGTATTATTTATAACTAAAAGCTCAGATGCAAATATAAAAAAATATACATACATATTTATTTTCCTGTGCTCCATATAGAATCTATACTTATATAAATTTTCAGAATAAGTGTAACATTTTTAAACAGCAGATCTGCTGTCATAAATTGTTTTGGAAGTATATTCATTTAAAGATAAGAAGGTCAATTTTCTATCAGAAAAAAAGCTAAAGTTCCAATTTTGCAAACAGGTGGCACTGCAACGCAATGTTGGTTCAACCCTTTAATAAGTCAGATGTACATGGCCAAATATGCAACGTGCGTTTTCCATGAAAAGGATAAACGCATGGAAAACGCATGGTTTTTAGCTAATTATAATGAAGCAAAAACCATGCGTTTATCCAAACGAATGGAAAACACACGTGGCACAATTGGCCATGTACTACTACAGACCAAACTTAAACTCTGCCTTTACCCAAGAGACCTCAAGAGGCATTAACCAAGGAGCTTGACTGTGCCCTACAACCCTTAGAGCAAACAAACATGGCTGTGTATTGGAATTAGCTTTCCCAGACATGCTTGGAATTGTTTATGAGAAGAATTCAGATCATGAGCAAATCTTCATGTGCCCTACATGTCCACTTGTTTGCCTGTTTACTCAGTTTGGCTGATCGTGATTGAGCATTCCGCGACGACAAATAGTTCCCCAGTCAACTGTCCTGGGGTAACCCGAATGTAGTCCTGATTCTGTGTCAAGGGATCTGATTGGTTAGTGTAAGTTAATATCTGGGTCTTTTTCTTTGGTGATTTTTTGTTTTACGCTAATCAGTACATACGTTGAAATATTTTTATAAATAAACTACATTTAAGTGTCATTTATTGGTAAGAATACAGAGGGGCCTCACGAGTAAGTTAAAAAATGGCATATAATTAGTGGTCTTTGAAAAAGTGCAGTATAGCGGACCCAGATTTATAACCATATTTAGAGAGCCTCGTTGCTATGTATATGACGTCAAAAGCTTGAATTTAGTGTACATGACGTCACAAACTAATGATGGCTGTTTTTATGTTCACGGTAAAAGTGCTGTTTACTTTTCCTTTTTCTTGGCCCAAATCCCAACTACAAATGTTGTTCTAATTGTGCTAGAACTCAAACTTGGTAATGTTATCCATAAAATTTTATATTTCATGGACGCCAAATATAGGCATCAATTTGGGTCCGCTATACAGCACTAAAACCAAATTGCAATTTCTTATCGGAAGCAGTTGGGTGGCCTAATGGTTAAGGCATCCATATTGGCCAGCCCTCTGCTGACGGTCCCAGGTTTGTGCACCATGGTAAGATGGTTCTTATATGGACCTGTTTTATTTATGGTCCCGAAGCAAAGCATTGAATTGAAACAATTGAATTACTAGTGAAGTCAACTTCCTTTTATGAATATATTATTTGGAAATTAATTTAATAGTTTCCAGTAGTATTCCAAGTTCGACCTTCATCGTTTCTATATTGGCCGCCATTGGTACAACATTGCATCAACATCACCAACATCGCACCGATGTTGTGCCAATTTGAAATGCTATCTTGTAACATAATGTACTTGATGACCATCCTGCAGCTTCTAAACAAGAAGGAGAAACAAATTGTGCTTAACCGCAAAATGAATTTTGCTCTCCATCAGCAGATTTTGCAGTCTGCATTTGCGTTACACTCGACCAAAACAGAAAACCACAACTTGTCCACCCACCCAATGAACCGGATGACATTTACCAAATAACCGTCCACAGTGACCCACCTAACCAATTAACCCTCATTCTGGCAAATGCAACGCTGATTGTGCACCAAAACTAGGCTTAATCAAAGACCGACTTGGCCGCTAAGCCCTTTTTCTTGTCCTGCCGCAATCACGTGGAGGGCGAAAAAGTCAAGCCGTGTTGGGGATGCCCTGATGACAGGGTACAAGATGAAGATTCCTGGTGTCAATAGACCCATCCAAATGTCACCGATTTGTATTCATGAATGCCCAGTAGACGGGCTTCATGATCATTGTGACAATACCAGTGGATTTGGACAATGAGGTCAGTGCATCTGATTCATTCAGTGAGGACATTATCAGTCGTGTACAGTTAAGGCACAGCGCACTCAATGCGAAGGCATAGACAATTAATGGGATATAAAGCGAAGTACTTACAATACAGGACAAAAATTATGCAGGAATGTAATTAGTTCACAAATCTCCTGCTTGTTGTGTTCAATGAAACATTTTTACTGGGTCCTGAAAATATTACAGCACTCTCCAAAAATATAAGACCACTTTAATAATAAAAATGGAGGGCAGTGTTGCATTGCAACGCCTAATCATATATATGTGCTTAGTGTCTAGTATTGTTATTGAACCTGAATTGTTGTGCTAAAACTATTTGTTGGTGCTTTTTAAACAGTATTATTACTATTATTTGTTTAGTTCCGGGTGCTTTAGAATTTCTTAGACAGACTATGTAGTGTTGATTAGTATTAGTTGATTAGTATATTAGTCATAATATAGCTCCACTTATTTAATTATTTTAACTGTTGATCCATGTATTTCTATTATTTTTTTATTTTTATTTTTTTTTGCCATTTATTATTTTGTCATGCTGACACATGTATCAATTTGATATTTTGCTGTCAATAAAAATCTATATCTATGTATTTTACCAATGAACATCATATTTGTATGTTTCTCTGTGCAATTCCATCTGATCATACCATATGCACAAATTGTAGGTTATGTCAAACCCAAAAGTTTCCACTGACTTGAACAAAAAATATAATTTACTTCCATTTCCAGTTTTCCACATATTTTTCTCATTCACCATTTATTGGACCCGACTGTACATCTCAGATAAATTAAACACTTCACTTTATCTTGGTGTTAATATTTGTTTTTCACTGTCTTCTTTGATTTACATCATTTGGGCCTGTTGTGTGTTGCAAACGATATCTTTCTTTTCTTTATCTTACAGCTTCCTGGGAGTCTCTTCTATACTTGTCTGAAACGTTAGCCATTCTTACCCATCATGTGACCCGATTTGACCTTTGATAATCACGTGACCTTGGCGTCTCAGAGGTGCTTAGTTGCCATGGATACGTCAGGTGTTTGAGACACACCTGTGGGATGGGCGGATCATCTTACAAGAAGCCAAACATTAGACAACCATCCATTATGTGGAGGGGGGGGGGGGGTTGGGTTGTCTTAAATACAGAATAACAAAGAGTATTTTTCTGTGTATATTTTCCTGTCTTTTTCCTGTGTTTTTCTACTTCATATTATATACAATTTTTCTGTTCGTCTGATAAGGACTTCAGCTTATAACAGTATTTCCTAGTTATTTGACTAGTCACTGACCACTAGAAGTTTACCTGCATCTCAGTCCCTTTATCTTCCCATGGGATGAAATTTTAGGTTGAAGTAATGATAATAAGGCCATGAATCAACTATTGTGTTCGTGTGTTCAACCCCAGAACTGTTGAGATAAACAGACATATATAAAAGCTTTATATTGTAATGTTTATGCTTGTTACATGAGGATAAACACCAAGTCCGGCAGTATGTTTGGCAACGAGGGGTCGGCCTCTAAATTTATTCAAAGCTGAATGAACTCCAGACTGAATGCTCTTGGGTTATCGTTCCATCAGGCTATTGCCTGTCATATTCCGATTGGAAACTGTAAGTTTACATGTCAGAGTTATATTGGCTAGGGGTAGTGGCGTCTTGACCACAAACCATGACCTCTGGGCAAGTATGGCTATACCTTAATGCTCTCTGACCTTTAGATCTTAACTTAAGGTTGCTTACATAAACACTTAAGAGGCATGACTTAATAGATAAGAAATATATGGAATTTAAATACAATACAATCAGATATGTGAAACCTGAATGGAATATCATTTCTAGAACATGACAATAAATCATGGCTTGGATACTTCCCTTCATTATGGCATCCAAGAGGGAACCTAAACTTAAAGCGGCACTGTATGTCAATTTTGCGATTTTGTAAGACTCAATCAAATAGTTCATATATTAATCAAGGCACACTAAATTTGTGTGATCTAATGATTTTATCAGACATTAATTACTAAAAATTTAAATCATACATTGAGAGAAAATCCAGACTAAAACATTGGAAACACAATGGAAATGACATCATCACCATTGTTTAGTATTGTGACGTCATCACTGGGTTTGTTTACATATTGAGTTTTTGATGGCATGAAAAACTAATATTTATATTATTTATTGTAAATTAAAACTAAATTGTTGTGCAAAAATTAGCATGTAATGGTAAAATATATCATGAAACAAGAAGGCAGAATTGATTTACTTTCATGTGCAAATTGAACAGACAGTGCACCTTTAACTGACAACATGATTGGGGAAAGGCACAGAGTCGTGGCCGTGACGGGTGCAGCACCAGATAATATGCAATGGACTTGGTGACTTGGTGAGTTGGTATGGTTTAAAAAGAAATGTTCATTTATTGTAATAAACGTGCAAGGTAAGAAATACCTTTACACATGGGTTCAACACCTGGTGATTTTCTTCATATTTAATGTAAATTTATCCTTTATTTTTTTGGCTCTAAGAGTTTCTGAGATAACACTCTTGGCTAGGAAACGAAACCAGGACCTCCCTATTCACTGATCAAATTACGCCTTTACCAATGGCTCATACCATTTTTTTTTTAATAAAATATATTTAAAATCGGCAGCACCATCAGTATAAACTGTTTTTCATGTGGCCCATTAATACAATAAAACAAAAATGTATATAAACAGATGAAATATTAAGTATAAGAAGATAAATTAATTAAAATAAGAAAATATATATAAAATCATAAAACATGTACAAATAGGATAAGATAAAATTACATTAAAATACATTAACAAGGTAAAAAGGGCCAGCCCATGAATACATTTAAACATTTATAGGAACAATGGTAAAATACAAACATCTTTGTAGTACAGTCAACCAATTGAGACTTTTAATACTATCACATTCCTCATTCTATCGTTATATTTATGTTGTCTTTTTGTTTTCTTTCTGAATTTAGAACTCCCTTTTTTTTCTATCTGTCTTTCTCATTATTTTTCCTCCCAATTATTTTCCCCTTGTAGCTGTCATATCGCACGTCCAATACACTACCCATAATGCAACAGCAAGAGCCTCTCTCTCATATTATGTCATGTGACTGTCATGTGATTATCACGTGGTTGCACGTTCCCAATTTCTGGCAGGATTTTGTGCCAATCATCATTAGGTGTGTGTCAGCATCTCAGCTGCATCTGGGGACTGTGCGAAGTGTCAATTGCATGGGATGGGTCTTGTCATGCTCTGTGAAGCCTAAATAGAAATAGAAAATAAGCAAAAAGAAAGGAAGAAATTACTTGAATTTGATGCATTAAATAACGAATTTAATTGCGTAAAAATTATCAATGAATTAATAAAGATTATAAAGCAATATAGATATAAAAAAAAGAATGAGAGAAACAAACAATCAATTAAACAACACACAAAATAAGGAGTGTAGGCCTGTTTTCAGTTACATATTATATGTACTTTTATTGTGGACTGAACCTAATTTGGACATAATATTACAAAACATCCCACAGTGCCTGCTAAATACCAGGAAACCGCATGAGTTTTAAGCTTCAAATCCGCTGTGTCTAACTGGCTGAATTATCGACTCAACTTTGTTTACCAACAAGGCCATGTGCTCACTAACACTACGAGACCAAATTATGGCAATTTACCAAGAAACATACAAGGCGAGCTTGTGGAATCATCAATAAACAATAATACGAATATACATTTTTTATAACTGTACATGTTACAGATTAATCTTGTCAAAATGTATGCATATAAATATTTAAGAATCACTTGTGCAATCTTTGTTTCCTATTAGGTGCTGAATCGTACGATGGAGTGTTTTATTGCTTTATATGTGTGCTATTATTATTATATATACTATATTGTAGAATAGATTTGTTTTATAGATTAGTTCTATACTTATACTTTCCAAAGTGTAATTTGTATTCCTAATAGGTCGAACAGAAGCTTCGACTGGTCATATATTTTATATTGTACATTGAATGTGACACCGTGATTTAATTACTCAAGATATGTTTTATAATATGGGGTTTGAACCCATGCACCCAGTCACCACTTGGCCACACAAAACTATTGTCAAGTCTTGAGGCCTAACTATACAACTTATGGAGCAATCTACAGGGTCAACTGTATTTCAATGTGATATTTCCAATGCTGACCATTTTCAATTATTCGCTGTCAGCAGTTTACAGATCACACAGTATTTTGGGATTTTCCTTGGTCACATGTGAAAAGCATCAATAGCTGGTCATAAAATTAACTTAAATGCAATTACTGTTAGTATTACAGCTTTGTGGCGTGAGCGGAAACAGAAAACTAAAAATGGTGGTCACAAAGTAACGACAGGGTGTCGTAAAAGTGCACTATGTCGTGAAATAACGACATTCTGATGCACAGCATGTCGTAAAACGTCTCCAGTGTCGCGAAATGAACGCATGTGAGCAATTGGACATTCCAATGTCGTTAGTGGTCCAATTTGCGATAGTCTCGCTCCGTAATCTCGTTGGGGTGAGAGTTTGATGGCTGAGGCTAGAAAGTAGGACTTGCGGTGGAGGTTCTACAGCTTTGTACAATCAAGCAGATGTGCTAGCTAGCTGTCAGTGGAACTGATAAGCTAATTGCCCCAATTGGCCAGCCTAGCAGGGGGAGGGTAAGATAAGAAAGTCAATTGCCTCACAGGACTCGTGAAATGACAGACTCAGCTGGGAGGACACAATTACATGGACCACTCAGCAGCTGCAAGACATGTACATGATGCAGGGGGCTAAGCCATTCAGTACACCTTTGTAGGACATGTCTTTCTAGGGAATATGACAAGATACACTGTATAACATCAACGAGGCTCTCTAAACTAGAATTATGCTACAATTTACTTTGCTTCATTGTTAAAACCACCTCTGAGAATTTCTGCCTAATATTTATAAACATCTGGTCTAGGCTTTAATCTGTCTGTAGGGACTCATGGATTGGTCTAGGTAGCCTTTACAGAAAAGTTCCATTGAAGATGCATGTCAGCTCTATTTTATGACGTTGAGCTATACATGTGTTTTTGCACAGTCATGTCATGTTATTGTTCACTTAATAATACCAAGTGCCTGTCTTTTCTGCATGTCTTTTGCAGTTGAGTCACCGCGGAAGCTTTACGGCTTGTCACTTCCATATTTCATCCTTTCTTTCTGATTCATCAAAATCTCCTCCTCCTCTCCTCCTCCTCTCCTTCTCCTCATCCTCCACCTCCCTCCTCCCCTCATCCTCCACCTCCTCCTCATATTGGCCTTACTACTTAAGAGGTCGCCCACCAGGTGGTCTTTGTTATCGTGCACTTACCAAACTGCCCCCTGGTGGGCAAAGGAGTTGTTTGAAATATTACGCCGCCTCACCCTGCTCTACTTTGACCTCATTACTCACTTCCTGTGCGAGGCTTATTACACCGGAAGTGGGACAGGCGGAAAATCACGTGATTGAATTCAACGATGGCGGCTGATAAGCCGATCATAAATCAAAAGATGGGATGATGTACGATGTTACTGCACAACTTTCACAAAAGGTCCTTCAGAAAATAATCCTTCTTAATGGCCATGTTGACCTATTTCTTGACAAAAAGCAAAACCTAACATGCAGACAAACAAGGAGATTATAGCTGTTTATGGTATTAGACATGGATTTATTATTTAAATACCTCCACAGACTTTCTTAGACAACAGCAATGCATTTCAATGCACAAAAACAATCCGTCAAAATTGAAATTTTAAGAAGTGCAAAAACTAAATGTCTTCACGAGATAAAGTTATATGTTTAAGACTTCTGCTTTTATGGTAACTGAAAAGTGGGCAGGATGAGTCATGTTCCTATGTGTTCTATGTTACCTTGGTGACTCAACTGTGCTCACATCAAGTCAAAATGATGATGATGACTCATCATGGGCCAGAAACCGCTGTCACAGGGCCTGTCTGCCTTTTTCACACCAGGAGGCAGGCTGATCTGCCCACTGATGATGTAGATCAGTGAATCTGGGATGTTCAGAAAGCTGATCAAGTATTGGGATAAGCCTTCAATTTGCAACAGCACACCTCTCAGCTTAGAATGTAGGTCAGCATGTGTATTGGATAGACTGCAAGGCACATTGTACGGTTATGACACATCTTTAGACCTGCTGCCTAACATGAGTCATCATACAGCATATACGTCACTGATGACTCATCATGCACAAATTTTACTCCCTGAAGCAAGAATATTCTTCACTCTTACACATATCACTGCAACAGGTGCCATGGTCTAATAAATAGAGCATTATGATCGTATGCGCATGGTCGTGGGTTCAAACTTCATGGAGGAACTAAGCAGATACTCCTTCAACCACTGCTTCACTCCACTAGGTATAAAAGGAATGGTTGGCTACATGCAGAGACGGCATTGGGTTGCCTAGTGTGGCGCCATGTGAGGCGACAGCTGTATGCTCCCCAGAGAATTGAGAAGTTTCAGAGAGAACAGAGCCTGCCAACCGAAGGTACTTTCTCAAGTCGGCTGAGAGCTACTTACACCTAACAAGCTGATAGCAGACTATAAATCCCTCTTTTTTAACTAAAACCAAACTTTAGGTTAAAAAAGTAGAAGTGGACTTACTGGTACAGATCAGCCAGCTAAAATCATAATATTCTTCATAATACTTTTCAACAATATATTCTTTAACTTGAGATGAGCAACGTAGATGAAATTACTACTGATGAGAGTAATTTCCATGTTGTTTGATTTAATGTTCACTATGTAATATTAATGGATATTTCCAGGTGGCCTCACGCTAGCGATGAAATATATTTATCTTTGTGAGGTCTCCTTGCGAAGCAAATGTTTATAAATGAAAATATGAAAATAAACTGTAAATATTTTTTGGCAAAATAAAAAGAATCTGAATCTGAATCTGAATCTAAAACTCTAGACAAGTTAATGCGGTAGTCATACAACCATGCATTGCACTCTACGTCTTTCTAGTCATAAAAGCACACAAATATTAAAGAAACTAAAGGAAAGAAGCAGAAGCACAAATGTTCAAAGATTAATCCATAGCCTTAAGGGCCATGTTACCAAGACATATGCCACAATCCTCTGCTGTTGTAGCATTTGTTGCCATGACAACCAAACACAGAACTTTTGCCTCGATTCATGAATACAAATCGGTGACACTTAGACGGGTCTATTGACAGGAAGAATCTTCATCTTGTACCCTGTCATCAGGGCACTGACACGGCTTGACCTTTTCGCCCTCCACGTGATTGCGGCAGGACAAGAAAAAGGGCTTGGCACCAATATTGATTTGTGATTGTGCCTGTTTTGGTTCACAATCTAATCTATGTCTGTCCACTTTTTATATGATGTAACGTTGGATGACAAGTTGCATTATTATTCACTTGTTTGTTGCTTCAGCATCTTTTTGTTACTATCTTTTGGTCATAAACATTTTTCTGATTATTGCTTGAATATATATATATATATATAGTTCATGATTTAGTTATGGTTAGACTCTAGCACAAAGATAATACCTTCTATTCTATTGCTTACTCAGATTGTCACTTGATTTCTGAGCACTTCAGCATGTATATATACAACACTATTTTTTGTTTGCTTTCCAGGGTGCTTCGATTAGAACCCCAAATATGGATTTATATCTTAACAGATACAAAATGAAGAACTCCCGTATTTGGCAAGTTTGCTCCGGCATTATCATTGTCAGATTACATCTTTGGATTATGTAAACATCATATTTTGAAAAAATTATCCATCCAGTTTGTGCTCCTGGCGAGACTGCTTCAGCTGCCGTCAGAAAATACCAGCAATCACCATTACGAGCACATGACAGGTCAGCCTTGCACACAATCGGCAATCATCGGCCATTTCCGCCATGAATCGCCAACAAAGCAGTCCCGCAGAAACGACAATACTTGCTGCTCATTTGGTGTGTGCTTTTATATGCTCTGTTGAACAGTCATTGAATTATTAATGGCTGTGATTGTGTAGAAGTCAAAAGGGGGAAAATATGCCATGAATGAACTCTGATTGTACGGGAAAATTGCTTCTAACTGCAAAAAAATTATATCCTGCAGTTTTTGTATAGCATGCTGTTTTGTCATAAAGCCGAAGCAGCAATAAGTGACAAGGACTAAGTTTGGGCTTTAAATTCTCGCACACACAGTCAATACCATTGATGAGATGATGATGATGAGTACATCCCATGTGATAGGACAGGGACTGAGATGTGCTTCATAAACAATGCAGGGAGTGGGCTTTGAACCCATGCACCCACAGTCACTACCATGAATGAGATGATGGTGAGTACATCCCATATGATGGGACAGGGACTGAGATGTTGCTCATAAACAATGCAGGGAGTGGGCTTTGAACCCATGCACCCACAGTCACTACCATGAATGAGATGATGGTGAGTAAATCCCATATGATGGGACAGGGACTGAGATGTTGCTCATAAACAATGCAGGGAGTGGGCTTTGAACCCATGCACCCACAGTCACTACCATGAATGAGATGATGGTGAGTACATCCCATATGATGGGACAGGGACTGAGATGTTGCTCATAAACAGTGCAAGGAGTGGGCTTTGAACCCATGCACCCACAGTCACTACCATGAATGAGATGATGGTGAGTACATCCCATGTGATGGGACAGGGACTGAGATGTGGCTCATAAACAATGCAGGGAGTGGGCTTTGAACCCATGCACCCACAGTCACTACCATGAATGAGATGATGGTGAGTACATCCCATATGATGGGACAGGGACTGAGATGTTGCTCATAAACAGTGCAGGGAGTGGGCTTTGAACCCATGCACCCACAGTCACTACCATGAATGAGATGATGGTGAGTACATCCCATATGATGGGACAGGGACTGAGATGTTGCTCATAAACAGTGCAAGGAGTGGGCTTTGAACCCATGCACCCACAGTCACTACCATGAATGAGATGATGGTGAGTACATCCCATATGATGGGACAGGGACTGAGATGTTGCTCATAAACAGTGCAAGGAGTGGGCTTTGAACCCATGCACCAACAGTCACTACCATGAATGAGATGATGGTGAGTACATCCCATATGATGGGACAGGGACTGAGATGTAGCTCATAAACAGTGCAAGGAGTGGGCTTTGAACCCATGCACCCACAGTCACTACCATGAATGAGATGATGGTGAGTACATCCCATATGATGGGACAGGGACTGAGATGTTGCTCATAAACAATGCAGGGAGTGGACTTTGAACCCATGCACCCACACTCACTACCATGAATGAGATGATGGTGAGTACATCCCATATGATGGGACAGGGACTGAGATGTTGCTCATAAACAGTGCAGGGAGTGGGCTTTGAACCCATGCACCCACAGTCACTACCATGAATGAGATGATGGTGAGTACATCCCATGTGATGGGACAGGGACTGAGATGTGGCTCATAAACAGTGCAAGGAGTGGGCTTTGAACCCATGCACCCACAGTCACTACCATGAATGAGATGATGGTGAGTACATCCCATGTGATGGGACAGGGACTGAGATGTGGCTCATAAACAGTGCAGGGAATGGGCTTTGAACCCATGCACCCACAGCCACTACCATAGATGAGTACCGGTACATCTAATGTGATGGGACAGGGACTTAGATCTGGCTCATAAATAGTGGACGTTGTACCCATGCACCCACAGTCAGTAAACTCAGTTTATCCAAGCTCAGTCCTAGCTGCCTCTGTTCTCGGCAAGAAAAAAAAGACCCCCTCTAGTACAAGAGGGGGGGGGGGGTTATAGTCTTAAATCATGTCAAAAGATGTCCGTCCCCGTCAGTCATTTCATAGTAGGGCTGGATATCGCATGCTGCTATATGATACGCTATTCCAAACAATACCTTTATGAGACAGACGATATTTTATACGAATATATATACTTAAAATTACCATGGAGAATTTCCTTCTACTTGTCTATGAAAAAAAAAATAGAAATTATTAACTGCAGATTATTGAGGGTGAATGACCAAATTGGTAGGATATCAGTATAGCTTCTTGAATTGTTGATTTAGAAAATTTATACTATCTGTGAGGATCTATATGGTGTTTAAAATCTTTTGTTAGATCTTATTCTTTTTATGAAACACAATGTTATGTTATAATAACCATATACCCTAAACAATGTGATCTTTGATCACAACTCAAGGTTCAAGAATATTTTATTTAGACCATACATAAATACATCTCTCAGATGGTACAAATATATAAATCATCATATACTATATGGTCAAGGAGGCAGTGACTATATGGTCAAGGAGGCAGTGACTATATGGTCAAGGAGGCAGTGACTATATGGTCAAGGAGGCAGTGACTATATGGTCAAGGAGGCAGTGACTATATTGTCAAGGAGGCAGTGACTAAGTTGTGGTAACAACGCTATCATCACTACCCCCTGGTGTTTCTATGTATCAGCTATATTGCAATGGATAAGGATATTGAATTTGTAATTTAATCAGTACATAGAAAAAACGTAATAATAATAAACTAATTCTCAAGACTTACAAAACAAGAGAGAAAAGAAGAGATTCTAATATAATAATACAATGGGGAAATTGCATGCCCCCCTTCCCCCACCCCCTTGGATCTCAATGTACATTAGGGTGAGCAGGTTATTGTATTATTCATCAGCATCCAGCAGCTGATCAAACCATCTGCAAATTGTGACAAACAGATTACAAATCTGTGGAAATGTGATGAACATGAATGATTAATGAACTACAAACAATATTCCAAAGTGTGTTTCTACTCATACATATACAGGTCAGCATTTAATCAATCTCCTATTTGCAGAATTTTCTGAAATAAGGTATTATTTGCACCTATCGTTTATAATAAATCAAGGTTAATAACTCCTAACTCATAATTCTAGGCGGTTAAAACAGCTTTCTGCTTGTGTTTTTGTTTTTATTTGACCGGACCTTAAATAAATGTATGTTATTTTAACTTAAGGTAAATAAACTATAAGACCTGCTGATTAACATTCAAAGGCAAACAGAAAAATTATATTAAAACATTTGTTTGCTCATAAGGAAACTATTACGTTTATTTCTCTTATCTCTCAGAAATTAAGATAATTAGTTAAATCAATGCCTTAATATTTAGGGTTTAAGGTGGATTTTGGTACTTTTAATGTAGCTTTAAGGCAAACTGCACTTAAGTTGGTTTACCTTAAGAATATAGTGTATCTATTACATTGCATTTATTTTGATAAAATTGGATTATACAGAATCAGCTGCAATTACTCAATATTTGGTATATTATAAAAGTGGAAATTTGGAAAATGAATGCAATCTTGAAATGACAGATGACAATTTTTTTTTCATTTGGATTACTAGCACGAATATTACAAATATGTAATGATAAGTTCTTTTAGAATTACTCGAAAAGTTTAGACTATAACATTTGCCTTAAACGATTGACTCACATTGAAAAAGATGCATTTAAATAGCTGACAAACTTATAAACAGTTTGTTATTTAGTAGGAAATTTTAATCCCAAAATTTCATATAGAATATTTTATCTTATATGTAGTACATTGGAGAATTTTGAATTGTCATATGATACTGGATTAAATTATATTTCATCAAATATTATTAAATAACTGCAGGAGACTTGCTAATATTAATTTTGATGGTGGTTATAGAAATGTGAAAGGATTTCCTAATATATCAGACATATTTAAAAACTTAAAGAATTTGAATTTATAAATTTCAGAAGTGTGGACATCAGTCTTGGTGTTTATTCAGTGATGACAGACTTAACAAATCTTGTTTAAATGGAAATAATTTGAAAATGTCTGTGTTAAACCATTGAAAATTTCTGTGTTAAACCATAGAAGTATACTTCCATGGTTGTGTTAAACAATCTAATAGCACGTGGTTTGGGGGCTTTAAATCGTGGTGATAACCTTTAATTAATTTAAGTTTGATTCTTTTAACAAATACTCTAAATCTAACGGTTCTCTATTTAAGTGGTAAAAAAATAGCAGAAATTACCAAACTTGGTGGAATTATAATAGGATTATAATTACATTCATATCTTCATGCTTGGATAGTCTGGAAAAACTCATATTACAAAATAACAATTTCACAGAATTACTGATTAACTTTAAATCTTTGAAATTACTCGAGTTATCGAATTTATTGAATTTCCCAACTTAAATCCCATTAATTTTACATTAGAATATTTGTTTTTATTCAATAATCAAATTTCACACATTAACTTTGAGCTATTGGTTAATTTGATCAATGTAAAGGAACTCAACTTGGCTAACAATGAGCTAGAATTATTTCCACTGGAAGTTATACCAAATTTACAACATCTTACAATACTTGAATTGGCAACAATTTAAAACAAACCAATGGATAGGGTTCTAAAACTTGTTAATGATTTGAATAATAATCAAATGGATTGTGATAACACATTTTCCTGGATGAAATCTAATTTTTCATGCTATATTAGGTTATTAATACCAAATAATCTGCAATCTGCCTTGATGAACAAAAAAAGTGTGAAACGGGTAACCCCGTGGCGCCATCTTGTGTTGATTAGTGGCGACACCTTGTGGTTATTGTATAAAGTACACCATTTTACACTGCTGTGTATGTCTGTAATAATTGCATAGGTAAACTTACGGCAATATTTAATAATAGGCTGCGCAGCAAAACTCTCAAATCCTACGTAGCACCTTGGAGACAAAAGTAGAAGGAGTGGAAACCCGGCACGTTCAAAGGTTCAGTCATGAGTTAAAGATCTGTGAAATTTCACATCTTTTTTATTACCACAAATCACCCTCTAAATGACCGTCACATTCCTAATTGGCACTCAGGGTGTGATGATAAACCCTTGATGCAGTGACCTTGTATTGAAAACACTTGAAGTTTATATTCCTCAAAAGTTATGATACATTCAGCTAAATTAGATAATACAAGGTTACAATCAATGTGAAATCTTCATCATTAAAATTCGGAAATATGTAAAAAAAAAAATCAAATCAAAAGAAATCATATACAATGTAAAAGGAAAAAATCACCAGGTTCAATTGTGATTGAAACAACAGTATATATAAAAAGTTCATGTAATTTGTTTTTCATTACCTGCTTAATATATCATGGAAATGTAAGAATTATAAGCAATAATACATGTATAGGTACACTGTACATGCTTTAAGTCAGTTATTTATTTTACCAGGATCATTTTTACACTATTTTCTGCAATTAATTATTGATTCATGTGACATTACACTTATTTTCAGATAAAAAGATGAAACATCCAGTGAATTCTGCTGTCATTACCACTGATAGGGGGCTTTCAGTTTTCCTTAAAAATAACATATTTTGCACCAATTCGCACTTACGAGTTTGGATTGTTGATGTTTTATCTTCAGCTATATCTTTTTAACTATCCAAAGGACAGCTTCGCCAGTCATCCTATAGAAGTTATGAGAATGTAAACAACAATTTAAATGTGAATTTTTAGCTAAATAATTGTGTAACTTGGCTCAGAATTGTTCTTTTTTTTACGGGGAAAATGCCAAAATAATCCTCAAATGGATAGGAATTTTACCGAAACATTTAGCTTTGGGTAGATATAGTTGTTTATATTTTAATGCATGACATGGAGAGGGGTCTTCTAGCAGAAATCAAAGAGAAGCCAGGGAACTCCTCTGCCTCCCCGAGATACTGATTGGATGAAAGACATGCCGCCAATTATAAAACCGCCAATAAAAGTGGGGGGTAAAACCGCCAAATTTGAAGAAACGCGCAAATCCAATGCTATGCTAGGGGAGTTAATGATCAGAAAGCCATAAAATTATCGAATTATGTGTAGAGTTTTCACTCCTACTCTTGTCTCCATGGTAGCACAAAGGCATAATTTAAAATAGTTTAGTGATATGTTTACTATGACACATTAGCTAACATTTCAGTCATAGGCGTCTCTACACTAATTTAGACATATTCAACAATTTTTTTATACAAGGATGTGCAGAGTTGTGTTTGAGTTCTGCTGAAATGGAAAAATGAATTTTTTTTTCTCCTCAGTGTAAAAACACTTCTGAGATCATCTTCCTGAAGCAAGCCACACTCCTCCGCACGCCTTCGGCGTACTGTGCCTTGCTATAAATGGGCTTAATTACCTGGTTTATGCATATCCAATTTGATTGGTTGCGGAGATATGTGGACCGCCAAATGAGCAGTTATGTACGATATTTAGCGCAGCAACGTGGCCTGTAGTGACGGTTAAGTATTTTGAAGCGCTAGTGCGTTGCTTGCATTGGCTGACCTACTTAGTCACGCACTGTGATGCGCGTATTTACCGCTAGAGGGCAACGGCGAAAAAAACCATGGCATTGCTGTGAAATCTAGTAAGGCAGCGTAGCTACGCTACGCAAAGATAGCTGACTTGCTTAAGAGGAAGATGAGCTGATATATGAATATGATTACCAAAATGTTCAAGTAGGTTATATAGACTCTAATGAGTAATACCATGAAGTTTTAGGATTTTCAATTAGCATGAAAAAAGGAAATGGATAATAAGTGCATGTGTAAAAGTGAATACATTGTACAATAATTTAGATATATGATCAACACAATTTTTCTCATGTAGGGAGGTTTGAAAAAGTAAGAATTTTATGTTTCCCCTATTTTGTAAATCCTCTAGTATTTACCGCAATAAGACTCCCAAAAGACACTACTACATTATTTTAGACATCGGCGACAACAATAACCATCTTCGAATTTTCATTCGCTGAGGTATAAATGTAAAATTTCAGTATAGGGTCAATCCATATGAATTCACCGAAATTCAAACAAACTTCCCAGGTCAACACCTCAAAAAATTTTGCAAAAAATATCAGTTGTAGAACTATATAATTAATGGAAAAATCCAAAATTTCAGGTCTCCAGTGTCAATGGTTTAGAAGATACAGCAATTTGAAATTTTATGAATTTTTTGCAGAAAAGCCAAACGGCATGAATTTCCAAGTTCAGACGTCCATATCTCTAATGTTTTTCTTAATGTAGACATGAAATTTTGTACATATGGTAAATAAGTTGTATTGAATCCATGCATGCTATTACATCAGAGCTATTGGTGATATTTTTCAAACTGTAATGCTCTGAAAAAAGGCGAAAATAGGAAATGTTGCAAAACGAGACGTTATGTTTTGCAGGGCTGTGTGGAATCTATGCAAGAATAAGAGCTCATATTTATTTTCTTGCTTCTTATGGTTCACCTGCACATATATAATTGGCCAAAACCACCTTATTTGCAAAATAGGATGAAAAATGTAATTAATTATAAAAAGTTTTAGTAATGTAATGTACCAGCTCTGAGTGCCCTAGCAGGTCTGAGACAATGCTTGCTTAGTGGACAGGACACAATAGAAATGATTTAATCGTCTGGAGCAGAATGATTAGCCTGAGAGGTAACTGATCATGACCAGTAGTCGATGCATGGATCCAACCCAGTAAGCTCTGCCCCCTTCGTCCAGTACTTTTAATTTGATTTGAGGGATCCTACAATACATGCATTTGAACTTTTATCAAAGTTCCCCAGCCAGGAGAGATAATTAAAAAAAGTGTGTATCCATTATATGGTCTTCATTAAAATGTATTGGATTTAAAAGTTTGTGATATAAAAACCAAATGTTGCCCCTATTCAGTCAGAGTTCAAAAAGATCACTTGCTCTGTGAGGTCATGTGACCTGCCATTCAGCCTCATTCTGAGTTTCATTCAAGAGCCTTAATTCTACTTGCAAGCATGGTCATTAGGGGGCCTAGAGCTCTTTCTGGTTTTGAATTTAGCTACCGGTATAAGAATAAAATTTGCCAACACAGTATGAGTAGCCAGTTGCATAGATTATGCCATTTTGAAAGTTTGTACGAAAAGGCAGGCCCGTAGAGCGCTTATTGACGCCACTAAGTGTTCCAAACCTCCTAAAACGCCTTAGCAGAATATATAATAGATACCCACAGTATAATGTGACTGCACTGTGTATCAGGTCATGTATCAGTGTATAATTATGGCCAAATATTGAGTCTGCTTTTTAAGGAAGATAACCATATAGTACAGGTAAGCTACATTAACATCTTTATGAAGTTCAGCTTCACCATGAATTGGTTGAATGTTGTTGATTATTTTGAAGAATCTCAGGCAGTGTGCTTCACATTAATACAACATTCCTATCAAGATCATTTTCCAAGACAAAGTGAACTAATAGTGAAGTTAGTTTGTAACAGCAAGATAATGAAAAATTACATTTGTTTTATTTACAAGGTGGTCTTACTAGCCAGGTTCTTTTTGTGGTTTTAAAAACAAAATGCAGCAATGCCAGATAAAGAAAATTACATTAATTGTGAACAAAACTGGTACTATTTTAAATGTGTAATGAAGTAAAGGACCAAGGTTATCATCAGGTCATGTAGGTTTAGTGGTATTATAAGGATGGGTTAAGTATATAACATGTAATACAGAAATCATGATTATCTGGTCTTTATTTCATAGTCTTGTTACTAGTAAGTTACGTAATGCTTCATGTTTATTTTTATATATTTTTTTGCAGTGAAAAAAAAAAAAAGAAGATACACAAGCTGCCATAAGGATGACCATTGGAATTCTTAAGAAGCCTCTTGATTCGTAATGGAGATGCCATATGTTTATTATTAAATACAGAGTATGTAATTGAATGTGTTAAAGAAATGTCTAAAGTTTGAAATATTAAACAGTGTTGTCTCATTGATCAAGTATCTGAAGTAAATCATGTATATATATGGCAGTATGCAAGGCTGCAGCAATAGTGCCATAATTAATTAATGTTCGGGTGCAAACAGAACACAAACGTTCATTTTCAACTGTTCTTGCCTGTGTGTATGCTGTTTGTCGGTTTGCAACTGTTTGTGTAACGTTTGCAAACAAACAAAGACTGTCATCACTTTACTGTTTGTGCTCTGTTTCCTGTTTGTATCCCCTTTGCAAACAGCAGGTTTGCAAACGTTACACAAACGTTCAAAGACTGTTGGTGTTCTGTGTGGGTACTTACTTACTAGCCTGAATGTCTAGATGAAACAGATGATGCAGTCTGGCCCAAATGTTAACATCATCTGCAAAATGTCATTTCTAAAATCAAAATTTGAATAGTGAAATTTGCTAGAAGCTTTAGAAACAAAGAAAACTAGTTTAGTAGTTAGAATTTTTATTGAAATGTAAATTATTTTAGACTGAAGATGTGGACATGAATAGTAAAGTACAACTTTTATTCTGTGCAATTATATGTAAATCTTTGGTTTTTTTTTGGGTTTTTTCAGTTGCGAAAGATAGATTAAATGGAGGGTATTTGTATGCTGTCTTACGGTCATCTTAGTTTACTTACTAATTCTGAAATTGTTCGTCGACCACCATCCAATAACTGTGATTGCCCACATGGTGTGCTTTACAAGGAATCCAACCAAGCCACAGGAAACTGCTAGCGAAGGAATATGGTAAGCCGGAAACCGGAAGTTTCATCTACCGAGCAGATGGTGTGACCCGGTTCAAAAACATATCACAATATATGAAGAGTCTGCTCATTCCTTTCATAGAAGACAGTTAGCAGGATTAGCTGTCCAATACCAACCGCTACCATCCCTACTATCTCATCATTTCTCAATTTGGGGAAAATATGAAAAATTCTTGTCCGCGTATGCTATCTTACAAAACAAATCTACTTTCCTTTATACTGGCTAATTAAGTCAAGAAACCAGTTGCACGAAGGGGCCCAAAACATTGTGTTTTATTCTTTTACTGATGCGATATGTCATGACGGAAAGTATTTTCATCATGTCATTGATCGTTACAAATATTTTAAGGAAATTCTTCACATAATGAGTAAGCTGGAAGTGACTCTACATATGGATCAACCACAACCACATAAAAGTCTGTTATAGAAATGCTTCTCATCTGAAATATTTCTAGATAAAGCCATTGAAGCGATGGATTACTTTAAAGCTACCTTAGACATCACAGACAATGTTTGTACACCTAAGGTCTTAGTCATAATCAATAGAACTAAGAACAGGAGGATTTTGAATAGACAGACAGACAGAATTATTTTTTTTCATCCATACATACCACACATAACATTAACATACACACACACATAGGTAAATCTAACTTTAAATAGAAATACAAATAATAATAATAATAATTATAAAAAAGAAATAATGATAATAATAAAAAAGAAAAAAAAAGAAAGATGAATGATTGAAAGGTCATGGATGAAAGGAGACTCCTCAAAGGCAAGAGGGTTTTGCCGCTGAAGAGGAGCCACCCATGTATTTTGTGGAAATTCCTGCAAAAAGATTAGTCAATAATTAACGTAAATATAGATGAATATAGATGAACTGAAGCAGATTGGTACTTCGCTTGGATATGATACTAGAGAGGTGTTCATGGAAAAACTAACATTAAAAGAACAGACTCAGTTGATTCATTGTACTAAGATTTAGCAGGAGTAACATGAGTTGGATTGCAGTGGGCATTTTTTATGAAAGATTACTCGGGAGTTATTGAAATTGGGTGGCCCCATCAAAACTTTTTGTTTTTCACAGGAACAGGAGGTTTGTACCCTTTTAATTCTTGTGGTCATCCAAGGGTAGTCTTGAAACTAATTTTGATTAGATCTTACCTATTTGACAGCTAGTGTCTCGTATGAATGATACCTCAGTGGCCTCATAGCTCTTTCTCACAAGTTAGTCAGCTATATCTGCATGTAAATGCTAAGTCAACTTTGCTCAGTGTCACGTGAAGTGATGACATTCATGACATTAATTGAGGCTGAATAACTTAGCCAGATAAATCTGAATGACCTGTTAATCGAAAACATATATGGGGATTATACGTTATAAACACACTCAAAATATTCGAGGTCTCAGCAAAAATGTCTGGATGGCCAAATGTGCTACGTTCGTTTTCCATGCGTTTGGATAAACGCATGGTTTTCACCTCATTTGAATTAGGCAAAAACCATGCGTTTTCCATGCGTTTATCCTTCTCATGGAAAATGCACGTGGCACATTTGGCCATGTACTAAGTTGGCTGCTTTAACTACAGTCAGAGATAAGCAGTGAAGGATCTTAAGTCTCACCTCATTCTTTTTCGGGATTCATTGGACCTAATGATTGCGATTGATGACAGGTTTATCAAGTCAAATAGATAATCAAGAAACATTTACCACTCGTTGTACGGTGCCTTTTGCTGCCTTTTAGATAAATATATCAAGAATATTTAGTACTCTTGTACCTTTCCCGTCTTTTCAGCTTACAACAGTGGGGTAGTAGTAGTAGTAGTGTTATTGTTTAACGCCTCATCAGCACCTGAGTTGGCTATGTAGAGGCTCTCTAGGGTAAGACTGATCATCCATAGTTGGTAGTAGAAACCAGAAGCATGCAAAAAATCAATAAGTGTCTGCGTTGGATAGCTGGAGCAGCTTGTGCAATGCGCACTGTCCTGTTTTAGCCACTGGGGATAGAGGACTTCACCCCAAGTGTTTCCACCCTCGCCGCGTGGAGGCCCAGGACCTTCGAGGGCTACAACAGTGGGGAGCGAGATGTCATCCGACCCTTGAAGTTTGTCGCGGTTACCAAAGCATCATGTCAGTTGAACCCAGAGGCTGTGAACTTGTACTGGGAAGAGCTTTTCTACACAAATGGCACATTCACAGAAGAAGAATCTTTGGCAATATTGAAAGATGAAAGAAATTACACTTTCTGGAAAAACGGCGTAACCAGTCCAGGAAAGATTTGTGATGTGGTCGTGGACCCCGAAGCATTTCGGACTGCTTTGGTGTCAGCAGGAAGTGATTAAAAAACAATATATTGAATGAGGTATTAACTCTATATATTGTATTCTCTACTGAAATGAGCTTGTCCAGGCAGATTTCTCTATACCCTGTGACAGTGCAATATTTTGTAATACTGGACTGAAAAAGTCATAAACATTTCTCACCAGCTGACATCAGAGTGAGACTACACACCAATTCATGTGACAAATCCATTTTTGCCTTTTTTCGATATTTGCAAAACTCACTTTAACTTTTATAATCATTAGCTATGATTATTTAAAAGTGTATTTGTCTTTCTTCAATGGAAAGCATGCAGTGCCAAGCACTCTCCAGATGAACTGTTGTTTTTCGGTGACGACTCCAAATCTTCAGAGTGATAGTATCAAAATTTCTTTGGAAGACAAACTTGCATAATTGTCATGTAGATACAACAGTACACAGTACGTTGGTATTAAGACAGCACAACCAGAAATTTGATAAAATTTGATGTAAATATAGAAAAGGCAGGAGTAAAGTATTGGTTCGACTGAACTTTTACACTTACTTGGCCAAAAACGAAACAGAGAGAAAACGGCCAAACCATAAATGATACTTTACCCCTACCTACTGTATATTTAGGCCTACTAAATTTTAACAAATTGAATTATACCATTTTTATTCAACAGACCTCAATCAAAACCACACGTTTTGTAACCATATATATAATACATAATGATTAAAATGTCACAATGTCATATGCAACTGAACAATTATCAAACTGATGAGATTTCTTGTACAATAATCGGTGGCAGAAATCGCCAATAACTTTGGTAATATTCATCGCTAGACAGTGAAATTTAGTATATATATATATGGTTTTTATTGACATTGGTTATATCAGAAAAGATACATATGTCACATTATAACTACAGCTCTACTCAATAAATCTAACTAAAGCTACACAGTTCTACAGAAGTGTGATAAACAGGTTCTCCTTATTTTATACATAATATGCGAAATATAGCTAAAAATTCAAGGTCCCAGTTGCCATAAGTATATGATAGAAGTTAGATATATATAAAAGATAAATCACAGATCAAACATTAAAGTTTTAACAAATATTGATCACAACATAAAATAACATTAAATTTCACATAATTATAATCAAATACTGAATATAATATCACAATACAATTAAAATTGACAGTTTATATATTTACAGAAATTCCACACAAAAAAACAAATATTGAAGAGAAAACACCAGGCAACATTGTGCTGTCCCTGGCATTTTGACCCATCTACTTTGTGTTGGTAGTCAGTTGTAATGGGATAGTCATGTCATGGTAGTCATGTCAAGGAAGTTGCATGTCAGACGAGCCCAGTGGAAATTAAAGTCTACATTACTTTATTTAGGAAATTACCAAGAGCATATATCATTTCGGGGTTCTTTATTTGACATCAGTGCTTTAAATTGTTGTGTTTTATCTAAGGTATGGAAATTTGGTATCAGGTTAGTTGCTTTTAGGATTAATTGATTTCTTGGTGCCGCATAATTGTTAAAGATTAAGAGGCAATGTAGTTCATCTTCTACTTCATTACTATCACATTTATTACATTTTCTTTATTCTAATGTTATTTTGGGGGTCTCATGTCTTCCGGTTTCAATTTTGAGGTTATGTGAGCTAAGCTTAAATCTCGCTATGTTATTATATGTTTTCTTGGGGAGGTTGAGATTAAGATAAGGTTCAAAACAATAAGTAGTTTTAAATAATTTGTATACAGTAGTATTTTCATCATGCAACACAGATTTTGGCATTAGTATTTGCATCACACCAAAACCCCCGCAACACCCAATTTTATGTGAGCCAACTCAGCCTAGGGTTTGTCCTCTGACTGTAAACTAGTGTTCCCAATGAATTAAACAGCTATCACTAAATGGCTACTAAACCGTGAAACTGCAATTTAAGAACTCAATCGTTAATTTTATTAATCCGTTGGTCAAAAAGGGAATAGCATTTCAATCAATCTATTTTTACCTTCAGGTGCAGGATCGGAAGATGAATACCAAACTACGGAAATTTATACCAACAAGGATACATCATATGAACCTGACATGACATGAACCTGACATCACATATTTGATGGACTCTTTGATTTAAAGACTTTTCTTACTTTTAACCGATGATAAAAAATGGGGCTTAATTGAACAGCTCAGTACCTTTCTACACACATCCAATACGGTGCACACTTGCCACAGCATTCCTGAAAGCTGGGAACAACCATAGATACAAAAAGGGATTGATGAAACAGTTCATGAAGAAAAAGATGTTCAACCAAGCGGTTGTGGAATCGTTGTAAGTGCTTGGTATGAATGTGTAAACGATTGTGTAAACGCTGTATGGAAAGTAGGTAATGAGAAAGATTCCAACAGCGGCCAGTAGTAATTTGGTGATGTTTAGTTGGGCAGCCTTGTTATAATCATTATAATCTGCCCCTTGGTGGTGGAGATTGTGAGGTGCAGTCCTGTCATTTGATGTCACGTCATTCGGAAGAGCACAGTGATTACCAACATCACCATTTTCAGCATTATATTCTGGATCTTGTGTTAATGAATTGCTTGCAGTAGCATGATCAGGTTCATCATTTTCAATAATTCTTCTAATTTCATCTCCAAGATCTGAACAGCTGCTGTTAAAATCAGTTAGTTGCTTCACAAGACGACCTGATCTGCATGGATTAGTCTCTGCGACAGAGAACACCGATTGTTCAGACTGAGTTTTCTTTGCCTTACAAGGAGTACTTCCACACTTATGGGAGTCCGATCCAAAATGCTTGCTGGCTAGAACTGATTCAGTACAATGTGGTGGTGGTGGTGGTGGAGGTGAAGTTTCTTGGATATCATTTGAATTGTCCAACTCAGCTATAAATTCTACTGTAGTGAGGAATATTTCTGGCTTTGATGTTCCACCATTCGGATTCGAATAAGCGAAGCTATGATTACCAAGTTTCCAATAATGGCACCAATGACGAACAGAACTCGGATGGTGGTGTTGATCTGGGATGCTGGATTAGTCATCTCTATGGTTACTTGTGTAGCATTTTCCATCCTTGTTTTTGTATGGCTAAAAGAAAATAAATTGGGCTCGTTTAAGTTATTTAAAGGCTAAGAATTGAGATCAGCTCGGTAACTCTTCCTAAAGAATATGTTAAGACTGCATGGTGAATTAATCTACTTTTTTGTGACATTCAAATTTTTCTCACTCGTGTTTAATAACATTTGGAGGAGACTGTTGGTCATTTGAGATGTTTATATTTCTGTATGACTTGGTGTCTATGCTAAGGCAAGTAAAATACCCCACCAATGGTGTAAATGTGAACATGGACTCTAACCTCTATCATGTCATTATTACGTCTGCCTCTGGCAGCTGGTCATATAAGCTGACTAAACTTCAGACCTCGTAGCACTGATATTGAACATTCCATGAGCGCCTTTACTTTAACCAGTTCTCTCTTTACACCAAAAATGAAGTAAGTATTTTGTAGTTTTTTTTTATAGAATTATGCTTGTGTTGTGCTGTGTACAGCAAAATTTTGTTTATATATTTTGTTTTGACCTATGACACAACGTGGATTAAAGGTCAGAGTCATCATCAGATATCAAGATGGTTGTCAAAGAATTGTAAAACTGAACATTTGATCTCACTCAACCAATGTTTTGGCCACATTAAAAGTAAATTCCAAGATAAATTTCCACTTGTCTTTTTGTCTTATCTTTTCATAAATGTCACAAAAAGCACAAAATGGATGTAAATGTTACCAAAAACCCCTCTCTGTACAAATACACTTCAAGTGGTGTTGATCAATGCAAGGGTTAGGGTGATAGGGTACTTCAAAAATGTCCCTCAAAAGTTAGAATATTTTATTACATTAGATTTAGTGGATCAATTTTAACCAAATTAAGGTCATATATAGTTCTTGGTTTGAGAAATATAGTTATCCATTATGAGTGACCTAGGGAAAATATTACTTTGCAAAGCAACCAGAGAATGGGTGGCCTGTTGCCATAGCAACTAATAGTAAACAACTTTCAGCTCAGCCTTATAACTATTGGTGGTGATCAGCCAGACTTTTCGGCACACATGGTGCCAAAAGCAATGTGTTATCTACATTAGGCCTATCACTTCTTTTTTTTTTTTTTGGGGGGGGGGGGGGTCAAACATAGAATAAATACATTTTGAAATGGTTTGTTTTGCATTGACCCTCGTATTCACCCTGCCAACCTAGATTTGCCCTCGGGCCGTTTCCAGGGCACATAGGCAGCCATATATTGATGCTACAGTTACTGTTTTAATTATATATTGTGACAAATATTTTGATTACAACATCACAGTTTTGGCGAAGCCCTAATATCTGTGACACACAGATATAGGATATAGCATATTTAATGTTAAAGTTTTCAGTTTCTGGAACAGTTTACATGTTTCCATAAAATGTATGAACACAGCCAAGAAAACACCAAGTAAAAAGCCACTATATATCATTGTATCCAGTAACCTGCATTATTTAAAACTGCTATATTTGTAACAGTAACTCGTAACCATCTATCCTTAGTTGCAATGTAATTTTCTATGTACACCAAATAAAGTCAATCCCTTTAAATTATCATATGTAGTCTTATTTTATTCTAATATGATTTTGAATTTAACCATTTCCTAATTTTCTACAGTTAGTTTCATAAAATATGGTCAACTCTAGACAGCTGTAGCAACCTATTCCTGGCAGTAGCTGTAGCTATAACTGGCTAAAGCCAGCCATTTCTGTCTACTCCTAGCTTGTAGTCGGCTTACACCTACCACCCCTGAAAAACTATAAGAAATTTATCGAATATATCATAAATATGTATGTACAATAGACATGCATCCTTTCAACGAAAAGAAATGGAAAATATGTGCAACTCAACATGTATGCTGTATGTATTTTTAGATCGGGTTTTGAGTAGCCAGCTATAGCCAGACAGTTCTATTTAGTGGCAGTTAGAATCTTACAGCAGAAGCTGTCTGGCTTTGTCTAGATTCAGTTTGACAGGCCGTTTTTAATGAAACTAACTGTATGTACACACCATTGTATTATATTTCTATAATGAGTAATCTATGTGTTTACCCACAAAGAGAATTAATTCAAATTCAATATGACCAATAAAAAAAAACAGGTAGATATTTATTTTGAATCCTAATGGACAACTTTTCTATTATGCAAAACTTTTCCATCTCCTGCTGTTGGAATAAAATTTCATAATATAATGAAGGATGCTTTTGTAGGAATAACAAAGAAACCTAAAAATAACTCTAGAGCATTATCATTTGGCTGAAGGCGGTGAAATCATTTGTCCACCATTTTCTATAGGCCAATTTGGTATATTCTAGGAACTTGCACGAAATTCTGATTAGTAATTGAGTTTCTCACTTTGCAAAAAGAGGATTATTTGCTAAAATGATGTCAGTCTGATTTCTCCAACTATTCAGATTTGAGGTGGTTTCAGAGAACTGGTAAAAGGTAAACTTTTAGAAAATCATTGAAATTGTGTAAATCAAAAGTCATAAACTAATTTGTCAACTATTTCTGAATAGTTATAACACGGACATCGTTTTCTCTTGATGGGTGGGTGGGTGGGGGGGGGGGGGGGGGGATGCAGGCCTACTTTGTCTGTCGCACCGTGACTTTCCCTTGCTTGTCTGAAGGCGGCAGTTCACGCGCTGACACTGGTAAAGAGGTAAAGTAATGGTGGGATCATCGATGCTAAAATATTTTTTCAGATAAACTTGTATTGATATGTGATATGAAATGGAAAACTGTTTAACAAAGCGCAATTGTTCCAAACAAAAGGTAATTTTCATTTGTGAAATTCAGGGGGTGGGATGATTGCATTGATCAACCCCCCTTCCCAAAATTTGGGGGCTAAATATCCTCACCATCCCCCCCCCCCCCCATCGTCTCGACGCCCCTGAGTTAGAAGCTTCTGTGTATGAATAACAGCGCAATTCTTTCATTGCATTGAGCCAATCAATTAGATATTATCTCTTAAGAAAAAATTGCAAATTTCCAGTCTCTAAATTTTTTTATATAATCCAGTATCTACAGATTTTACACAAAATATTTGACCAAAATAAATGCAATCAAGTTATCAATAATGCTCAGGCAAATTCTAGTTCTAGTTTTCAACTATTTTCTTCCATCTTGGTTAACGAATTTACTTTGTTAATGATTATTTTATTGATATAGCTGCAGTCTTTGTGAAACTGAGTCTGTTAGATGTATATAATCAAAACAAGTTTGTTTTTCATGTTGTGCAATAGATTGATGTGTTATGCAAGCTACCAAACTGGTGTTGTTTATAAGGAAAATTAAGTCCAGTGTTTATTTTTCATATTTCTTGTTTTCTTGTTTTATACATTTTTATTTTATTTTTTTTTACTGGGTTACTGTATATTGTTTTACTCGGGTGTACCCCCATTACCTGTTTTGTATTCATGTATTACGTAATATTAAGTTGTAAAATTGTATTTGCGGAGATTGGTAAAAATAAATAAACTCTAAAACTAACAAGTCGTGTGATTTCGACTTGCCTTCTGAGCAATGCTAAGCTAATTAAATGTGGATCTCAGGTGTTCTACAGGTCTTTCACACCAATTGTAAACAATACGATTGTAACTAATAATTTTCCTGACATCCTAAAATGTGCTGAAGTGTCGCCAGTGTATAAGAAAGGGGATAACTTGCAATTATGTAATTACAGACCTGTTAGGACTCAGAAAATGTGTATTTTGTTGATGAAGTTCTATACCTCTGTTTATCTAATTTAACGTGTGGTTTGTATAATGGTTTTTATAATGTTTTTACTTTATCTAACATTTTATGTCATCTACATTGTATTTATATATAATTTCATTTTACATATCTGTTAATACACTATTGTCGGTTAAAAGCACTTTGTGCTGGTATTTTCTTCTTTTGTATTTGTGTACCGACTCTAAATAAAAAAATAAAAAAATCTTTTCTTATCCCATCTTATCTTATCTTATCTTATCCTATCTTATCTTATCTTATCTTAGCTTGTCTTATCTTATATTATCTTGTCTTATCTCATCTTATCCTATCTTATCTCGTCTTGTTATATCTTATCTTATCTTATCTTAATCTTATCTTATCTTTATTGTGTCTTATCTTATCCTATCTTATCTTATCCTATCTTATCTTATCCTATCTTATCTTAGCTTAGCTTAGCATAATTATCTTATATTATCTTATCCTATCTTATCTTATCCTATCTTATCTTAGCTTGTCTTATCTTATCTTATCTTGTCTTATCTTATCTTATCCTATCTTATCTCATCTTGTCATATCTTATCTTATCTTATCTTATCTTATCCTATCTTATCCTATCTTATCTTATCTTATCTTATCTCACCTTATCTTATCTTCCAAGTAAACATGAAGAGTTTGGGTCTCTTACCTGTCTGTCTGACCATTCAGTGTCAGTCTGATGCTTATATGTGCCTGCCAAGCTTTAAAAGTGAATAACTTATCCAGATGCCTGTCTAGAACGTCATACTTAGTTCCGGGGATAACAAATTTATGCTGCATGCCTTTTATGGCAATACTGCATTTGAGCAGTTTTCAAATCAACAATTCCAGGCTGTGGTAACTTACACCACCTCAAATCTCCAGCCAGTGTCTTGTAAAGTATAAATTAGGATAAGACCATCATGTGTGTCATCCTATGCATATCTCTTCATAGAAAAGGACTCAATTCTTCTGTAGCAAGTGTTGGGTGGGTGGGTGGATTAGAGGTCCTGTATTTCTGCACCTGTGTATGGCTAATTAGGACAGGCAGGGACCATGGCAATGAGATGAAGGATGAAACAGCCATCCAACTTAGCCTTGACTGGGAATCGAACACGGGACCCTGTGGTTGGAAGGCAAGCGCATTAACACTCAGCATGGCCCCCATCCTGTGTACCAAGTAAAGAGAAATAAATAAGATCTACGTAAATTCAAAATTTTTATGTATATTTTCAGTAATAAGATTTTGAACATACATTCTTTGATTACTGTTTTCTTGTAAGACCTTCGGTGACATCCTGTAACAAACAGTTGTACATATGACAAAATAAAAAAATTACTGTACTGTTGTACAATGAATGCAGTTCTACATATTCAAAATAGAATTGGTGATAATTTATGATTAAAAGGCTTACTATGCAGCTGCAGTATGCTAAAACACATGAAAACTGTGCGAAAAACATACAATTTAACACATTAAACTTTCAATGATCTTGAGGGACCTTTAGATATCAATATTTTTGGCTGAAATATGACATGCATATTCATTACAACATGAAATACCAGATACCTCAAATTTCAAGTTTTTATATGTGAGGCACCCTAATGGTGACTACCCAATGTCCATGGAATTAATTACCCAGGTCACCAAAGTTTTATGCCGAATAAGGAAATTTTTTGACTTTTTTTTCTCATTATTTATTTTTTGCCCTAATGTTCCAGGGGCTCATTTTTAAATTTGCTCATGTAACCCCATAATTTTGAGAATTTTTGCAGTGGCGGGAACATTTTCAGGCATCTGTCGCTGATTTCGACCCTTACATATATATATATATATGTATTTCACTGTGTTTTAACAAGAGAAACCTGTAAAGTAATAAAAAAATTAGAGTAATAAATAATTATGAAAGTAACGCATGACCAGACTCATACACAAGCTAAACCTAAAATTATTGTCACACTATATGACAAAACACAACTCAATAATTTGAATCAACCCCAAAACAATAAAGTTAGTACATTAGACAAAATTCTGGCATTGTGTCAGAGTATTATGTGTTATGGTAAGCTCACAGGGTCAACTCAAACCTACCTGGTGCATACCTGGAAAATTAAAGGCAGGGCCAGCGCAATGCTTATTATTAGAAAACATTAATGTAAATGTTTTTGCAACTGTCACTATTCTTTTGTTTATTCTATGTTTTATGTTCTTTTGTTTATTCTATGTACTATGTGCTAGACATTTTACCTATTATATGGAAACTTGTCAATGCGGACATTTATCATTCGGTGCTAACCAATGTGATTTGATAAAATGACATTTTGAAATCTTGGACAATGTAATTTAGCGTTTATTTGAGTGGCCTTGAAGATAGCTACTTGGCGCTGGCTACTTGGCTTTTACTTGAACTTGTCATATTTTAAGAAATTATAAAGCAGCCACAGTAAATTTCACTTCATTAATGCATTAAACCCTATCTATTAGAGAAAAATCGGCCAAACCACCAACCAACCAACCAACCTACCAACCTACCAAAACTAATTCTAAGTACCCCAGAAACATTATTCAAGCATTAGAGAACTAAGTTTCATTGCTTTATTTTTGCATACAAGCCCATTTACTTGAAAAAAATTCCATTTACTTGACAGAAAGTTGGTTTTCGGCCGACAGCCAACCGACCAAACGACCTAACAAAACTAGTTCTAAGGACCCCAGAAACATTATTCAAGCATTAGAACTAAGTTTCATTGCTTCATTTTTGCATACAAGCCCATTTACTTGAAAAAAATTCCATTTACTTGACCGAAAGTTGGTTTTCGGTCGACAGCTTACTGAAACTAGTTCTAAGGATTGCAGTAACAATAATTAATCATGCATGGCTTGATTTTTCCACATAAGCGTATTTACTTGAATCGAAATCCATCTACCTTGCTCAATTTGTATATGCTGAAATCAGCCAACGACCATCCAAGCTACCAAAACTGATGTCTGTACTTTTACTCACATACGAGGTGATGACTTTTATAAATTTTTTGTTGATTTGCGGAGTAGACAAGCTAACCATATGTAAAGTACATATGGTTTATTTATTGTAATACATTGACACAAAGTATGCAATCCATCATATCTAACAAACAGTCATTTCAATAACAACCATTTAAAGCTGCAGTTAAATGTAGAATGAACACCTCAGTGAAAGATTTAAGACTTAATTAGAAACAGGGCATGTTCAATGGGCAAGTAGTATGCAGACCCACTATGTCCCTGTTGTTTACTATGAATAAACATTCGACATGTTCAGACTGTTTATTTTGCAAAATTCTACATACATATATAAATGACAATGGTGACTGATATAACTTGTGTATGTACCAGAATTTTGCACACAATATAAGCATAGTGAACTGAGAAAACATCTAATCAGTATCAGCCCTCCTTCCATATTACAATGCTCTGGTAGGGGAAGGGAAATAAAAATAAAAACCCGCTCGAATTCCACCTATTACAGTTGCATTACAAACACAAATGACATCAAGTCATGACTCAGATTGTTTTAATATTCATACCAAACCTAAATACAGCTCAGCTGGTAAACTACCAAACCTAAATACAGCTTAGCTGGTAAACTACCAAACCTAAATACAGCTCAGCTGGTAAACTACCAAACCTAAATACAGCTCAGCTGGTAAACTACCAAACCTAAATACAGCTTAGCTGGTAAACTACCAAACCTAAATACAGCTCAGCTGGTAAACTACCAAACCTAAATACAGCTCAGCTGGTAAACTACCAAACCTAAATACAGCTTAGCTGGTAAACTACCAAACCTAAATACAGCTCAGCTGGTAAACTACCAAACCTAAATACAGCTTAGCTGGTAAACTACCAAACCTAAATACAGCTTAGCTGGTAAACTACCAAACCTAAATACAGCTTAGCTGGTAAACTACCAAACCTAAATACAGCTTAGCTGGTAAACTACCAAACCTACATACAGCTCAGCTGGTAAACTACCAAACCTAAATACAGCTTAGCTGGTAAACTACCAAACCTAAATACAGCTCAGCTGGTAAACTACCAAACCTAAATACAGCTTAGCTGGTAAACTACCAAACCTACATACAGCTCAGCTGGTAAACTACCAAACCTAAATACAGCTTAGCTGGTAAACTACCAAACCTAAATACAGCTCAGCTGGTAAACTACCAAACCTAAATACAGCTTAGCTGGTAAACTACCAAACCTACATACAGCTCAGCTGGTAAACTACCAAACCTAAATACAGCTTAGCTGGTAAACTACCAAACCTAAATACAGCTCAGCTGGTAAACTACCAAACCTAAATACAGCTTAGCTGGTAAACTACCAAACCTAAATACAGCTTAGCTGGTAAACTAATAAACCTAAATACAGCTCAGCTGGTAAACTACCAAACCTAAATACAGCTTAGCTGGTAAACTACCAAGCCTAAATACAGCTTAGCTGGTAAACTACCAAGCCTAAATACAGCTTAGCTGGTAAACTACCAAACCTAAATACAGCTTAGCTGGTAAACAAAGAAATTATCACAATATTTGTGATTAAACATTACAACAAAATATCTTTATACAATAAAGTTATCTTTATACAATAAATTTCAAACGCAATTAAATCGAGCCACTTTTTTTAAAGGAGATTTTCAATTGTAAATCCATGTATCCCATAATCAGGTCCTAAAGGTCCAGAGTCATCAGATCTAACTGCCTATACAGTGCTCGTTCAACCTGCAAGGGTAACAATAAATGAAGACAATTCGCTGGTAAATGACATAAATATTATTTGTCAGTGGTCAGTATTACCATAGCCGAACCAATGTATACAGTACACTGCCAATTTGTTAAGCATTTCCATTACTGGTTTTACATATAAAAAGATACTGAAATGGTAAAGGGCTGGATATATTCGTTAGTGTGGCAAGAATGCTTTACTTGCATTTCCTTTTTGTGGCCAAGGCCACCTGAACCTCTGAGCCCAGGCAATTACCTGGACTGCCAAAAACAATGTTGGGCTGGGCCACTATTGGCCGAATGTGATCTGGATGTTCCAAAAGACTTCACTTCTTCTAGAGGTCTTGTATCTTTGCCAATAGTAATGCTAATATCTTGAGAAAAGTCTTCCTGATTCAGTAGCCATATCCAGAATGTAATATTTGGTCTTGCTTTAAGATCTATAGTGTGATCCATACCATCCATTAACTACAGGTGTATAAGACCAACACAAAGCCGAGTAGCATTCAATATACTGCAACAGTAAATTCTGGAGGCAGGAAACAGAATATGATCTCTAGCACCTCACAAAATTAATCAGATTTAGGGTTATTAAATCACTAAATTTCATATCCTGAGATATCCTGCTAAAACAAATAGAACGTGCGGGTTGGAAAATTTGTGGGGCGGGTGAACCACCTAACTCTGTCACCATAAGCTGATAGAGAAGCCATAAAGTGCAGGCAAATGACTGGAAGCCATGGTGACTGAGCCAGAAGTGGAAGACTGACCCCGATGACAGAAAAGGCAGGTCGTCCAAAAATGACAGATGCAAGTCCTCTATGCACCTAAAAAAAGGAATGGAAACAACATGGCATCAGGGCTTCACACCCCACTGAGTCCCCCAAAAAACACCACTACACTGATTTAGACATATTATGGCAAAGTTTGAAGCATGTAGGTTCAGTAGAGTCAGAGTTTTGCCCCGAAACAAAAAAATTAGTTTTTCTATTTTTACAAATGTTGTAAAACACAGACGCCATGAATTTTCCCAGTGATAACAATAACCCTCTTCGAATTTTGTTCACTGAGGGTTAAAAAAGGTGCAGCTGTATTCCATACCAATGGTAAGCATGAAGAAAAATACCAAAGTTCTAATAAATCTATAAAAAAATAGAGGTTTTGAAACTCTCCTATCGTACTTGATCCAATACAATATTTATAATATATTATGCGTATTCATTTCACTGATGATATTTGCTGCTGAAACCTGTTGAAGCTGTTTAGGGAACTACATAAGCACATTTCACATCCAATGACTAAACTCATGACTGGGTGGGGAGCTGCAGCCTTTTGAAATCATATGATAGGCGTTTTAGCCGATCCCCCAGACTGGCCAATCAGAGCGCAGGTTACAAGTGCAAAGCATTGCAAACGACCTCAGCCTAGGCCAAGCAGGAAGCACAATTCGATGGTCAAAGCGGACAAGCCCGAACTTTGCTTATTATTGCATGCCCAGATAACAGGGACTTATTTGCGTAAGTTGTTGGTATTTTGAGCGTTATGTTCAAACTCGACCTGCTTGAAACAATGCATTTTAACCCACTCACAGTGCTAACGCAGGCATTATTTCACATATGCCAGCTTCAGCAAAGCCCATTTCAAATTTGCCGCCCTTCAGCCCCATTGGCTTCAATGTTGAATTAAATATATATATACAACACTGTTCAACTATATTTGGGAAAAGGGTGTTTATCCGGATAAGTGGTCCGAAGGAATCATTCAACCATAAAAAAGGTAGCCACGATGAACCAGACAACTATCGTAAATTAACACTGATGGCATGTATGGGTAAAATATTTGCATCAATTATAAATAAACGATTGGTCTTTCAAAGCGAGGCTACAGACATTGTAGATCCTAATCAATTTGGCTTTAGTAAAGGCTGCAGAACTAGTGATAATGTATTCATAATAGACTCTCTAATATCACATTATAAATCAACTCGAAAAACCTTATATATGACATTTATAGACTTCTCGAAAGCATTTGATTTTGTCAATCGTACCTTCCTGTATTACAAAATGAGTAAGAAGGGTTATGGTGGTCGATTAGTATGAAAAAAGTAAAGTCATGATCTTCTATAAAAATGAGCAAAATATTGCTTGTAAAAACTACAACTTTAGTGTTGGAAATAAAGATTTAGAAGTAGTTACCTCATACAAATATTTAGGACATGTTCTGTGTAATTCAAAAAATGTACACAAAGCAATGTATGAACACCTAGAAATTCAAGCGCAGAAAGCAATGTATGCACTTAAGGAGAATACAAAGTCCACTGCGGGCTATCTGCCCCCTAAATTAAGTATGAAAATGTTCGACACCCATATACTGCCAATACTTGAATATAATAGCGAAATATGGTTCCCAGAAAAACAAATCGACACCCTCGAAAAAGTACAAATGAAATTTCTCAAGAACATACTGGGTGTCAGGTGTCAAACTTCAACAATAGCTATTTTAGCAGACACTGGGAGGTTTCCGCTGTTTGTCAGACAACAGGTCTCAGCATTAAAATTTCTAAAAAGACTCAGGTCTAACACATATCCCTCACTTCTGCAAAGTTGTTATGAGATTCAGACTGAGTTATATCAAAAGGGAAAACCATGTTAGCTCACGAGACTTTGCAAGGTCACTGAGACCCTCAATATGAACCATAATGAGTTTGACTTAAACTAGACAATTGTGTCAGTGTATGAACAGGCCCATGCCAAGATGTTGCATGAGATCAATGATAGCGTACGTAACCCCAAACTAAGAACTTATAAAATATTCAAGAAAGATATTCGAATAGAACCCTATTTGTATCATGACTTTCCTAAATCAATTTATTGTAATATAGCTCATTTCAGGCTGAGCTCTCACAACTTAAATATTGAATTAGGTAGGCACAAACGCCCATTTGTATCCGCTGAGGAAAGAACTTGTGAAAAATGCGATCTTAATCAAGTTGAAGATGAATTTCATTGCCTAATGGTCTGTGAACAATTTAATGCCATTCGCAATAACCTATTTGATATAGTTTGTAAATGTATTGATAACTTCTTTGTTCTTAACACATCTGTACAATTCCTTCAAATATTAACAAGTAAAGATACTAACTTAAACTGTGCCCTTGGAAAATTCTTAAAAATTGCATTAAAATTGGAGCGTAAAACATAAGTATTAGGTTCTCAATTATCATAGTACTAGGAATTGGCTAGTTAGGTAAATTGTCCATTAACTCCTGGACCTATCAGAGTGGTTGGTGGCACATTGAAAAAGCTGTTTCCAAGTGTTTGGATTTTCATTTGTATATATATGCGTGTGTGTGTTTAATTATTATTATTATTATTATTTGTACATATCTTGTTCATTTTATTTACTTATGTGTAGACTGAATTGTATGTTATCTTGCTTCTTTTTTGTGTTTCAACCCTTCATGATAGGTGCTCATTATATATCAGTATTACCAGTTGTGTTAATTGTACTAGGTGCTCAAAGATACATATATTTATTAGTTCATTACCTGCTGCTGTATATAATTATTTATGTTTTTACTATAGCGTTTTAGAAAAATTTCATGCTTTTATTTTATTATATTTCTTTATTTTATATGTATATATTATTATTTTCTTCTCTTCCTTTAATTTATTTTAATTTTTTATGACACATGTATCTGCACTGATATTGCGTTGTCAATAAAAGAATATATATATATAATTTTTATTGATGGAAGATGTCAGAAAAGACATATTATGTCACAAGTACAAAAGATAAAAGAAATAAAAGCAATCAGAAAATAATAAAAAAGAAAAAAAAAAGGGAATACAACAAAGACTATAGTTACAGATGGTTTCAGCCAACAAATTAAAGTATTTACATAGAAGTTAACATTAGTTTACCTGTTTATCCATTCCTTATAAAATTCAATCAGAATCTTTCATACATACAGCTTGTATCATAAACACAGTTATATTTTACATATAATATATAATACATATTAACATGTTTCGACAAAATACATTCCTTATATAATGTGTACGATATAACTATTTACAGAATGATTTTACTTCAAAATAGAGCTAAATAATTATATATTAATTAATAGGAAGTATATATGAATATATATACAGAGATTATCGGACTTCACTTCTAGAAAACAAAATCACAAAGAGTTTTCATCATGGCAGTTCATGTAGGCAGATTTAAAGTTCAAGATATATATGACTGCGCAATTTTTGGAGACGGATGAAGGCATTGTTTAAACATTAGCTTATAAATGAAATTTTCCTAGGTTTATCAGCACCTCAGGCTCCTTGGATGTCATTATGGCTTTAAATTTTCCCATGTTGTTAAGTGTATTATAGTTACCAATATATTTCCTTGCTATCGTATTTAGATTTTCTCGAAATAAAGAGTAGCTTGGACAGGTCACAAGACAGTGTATTTCATCTTCAACTTCATTCAGATTACATTTTAAACAGGTTCTATCCTCAGATGGTATTTTAGGCTTTTCATGTCTTCCCGTTTCTATACGGAGGTTATGTGAACTGATTCTAAATCTAGCTATCTTACTGCATGTTTTCCTATTCATGTTAAGAAGTAGATAAGGTTCTGATCTAGTCAGTTTTAATGTGTTTGTAAGTTCTTAGCTTAGGTTGCTGTTTCGTATTGTTAATTTCTGCAACATATTCTTAAGATATCCCAGTTGTAACTTTTCTAAATCATTTATGGGTTTCTCGCCAGCCCACATTTCATTATTGTATTCTAAGATTGGTAGTATATAGGTGTCAAACATTTTTAAAGATAGTTTGGAAGTTATACATCCTAATGACTGCTTAGTGTCACCTTGTAGCGCAACTTTGGCCTGGGTCACAAGGTATTCGGTCATTTTACTGTGCAAGTTTCACTTATTAGTCAACATATGTCCCAAGAATTTGAAACAGTCAACTTCCTCAAGTTGTTCTGTATTGTAATAAAATCCACAGGGTGATTTATCATTGAATTTCATTATTTTGGTTTTCTTTACATTTACTATTAGGTGCCACTTCTTGCAAAACCCGAGTAGAGCATTCAAATTATTTTGTAAGGCTTTTACCGTGTCTGCCAAGAGCACTAAATCATCTGCATACAGTATATGAGTTAAAATAAGGTTGTTTATAGATATACCATTAGATTTGTCTAGATACTTTGGTAGATCAAACAGAAATTCATTGAATAGTTTAGGACTAAGAATTCCACCTTGTAAGACGCCACATCTGCTGTCAATTGAGTTGCCAGTACTACCCATATGGTTAACCCTAGCTCTAGCATTATCATACATACTTATTACCTTTAACATTTTATCACCAATATTTTGTTGTATTAGTTTGTAGTATAGGGCATTTCTGTTTATGTAATCAAAAGCTTTGGTGAAGTCTACAAAACATAGGTACACTGGTTTGCGTTTATGTTGGTAGTACCTAATGACAGTGTCAAGCACAAAAACACAGTCAGTTGTATTTGCTCCTGGAGTAAACCCAAACTGGCAGGGGTCGTCAAGGATCAAAGCTTCATTTTTATAGTAAAGTCTACTATTAAGCAGGGAGTCAAAGATTTTTCCCATTACAACGTTTATGGTTATTTTCCTGTAGTTGTCCGGATTGGTGAGGTCCCCTTTTTTATGTAAGGCATTTATCAGTCCCTCAGACCATTGTGTAGGGTATTCACCTTTATCAAATATGTAATTAAATATGGCACAAAATGGTGTTATGAGTTTTTCACCAGCGTATTTATAGAACTCAGCAGAAATACCATCAATTCCTGCAGCTTTATTATTCTTTAGTTTTCTAAAGTGTATGGCCACTTCCTCCTCTGTTATCACTGAGTCGCAAATTTGTGATGCTATGTCATTATTGCACTTGTATGGAGTGGATTGCAATGAGGTAATAATAGTTTCCATATTATCTTTATCAAAGTAGTCACAAGTGGGAGGGTTGGACTGTTGCTTAAAGTATTCATGAAAAGTTATTAGGTCTGGTCTATTCGATTTGTTATTCCCTAGCCTCTTTAATTTATTCCAATGTTTCCAGCAATCTGCTTGATTTCTACCAAGTAAATTTTCCATATTTTCACGGTTTAGCTGCTGATATTGCCTTTTCTTTCTTTGTATTTGCTGCTTGTAGATTTTAACTAGATTACTGTATTCATTTTTATTTGATATAATGGAGAGATCATGTTGTTTAGCATAATCATTCACACATTTCTTTAAGTGCTTACAATCTTCATCAAACCATCTATTAGTAGGAAATGTATTTTTAGTTGATTTAGGCCTCTTCTTCAAGAAGGTTGGTTGAATGGAATCTGTGACATACTTGTACATAGTGTCTATCACTGCATCGGTTTCCGCATTATTTGCAATATTGCAACTTAATTTGTATAGCGTGCATTGTGCATCTTCTAGATCATAGTTAGACAGATACTCATTTATCTTGTCTTTGTCAAAGACATACTTAAATGTTACACTTCCTGAATTGTTGCAAACTACATACTTGCTCTTAATCACTTTTGAAGCTGTGGTTAATTTAAACCAAAAGAGCAGAGGCGTATGGTCTGACTCTACAAGTTTATCAGCTATTTCAAAGTTTTGTAGAATACTGAACATATTTTCACTACATAATAAATAATCCACTATACTTTGTCCCATAGGGGTGTGACAGGTGAACTTATCAGTTTCATGTGCAATATAAAAGCCAACAATTATTCTAAGATTGCTAGCTCTACATAAGTCAATGAGATCTTTTCCATAGGAATTAACTGTTTTGTCTTTACACTTTCTCTGCTCTAGGTACCATATTTGATTCATTGCTTATGAGATACAGCATTGTTTAGTTCTATCAACCAAATTAGAATTTTTGACCATTTACATGCATTTCAACTTCACTCAGAAGACCTGTTCTACTATTAAATCACCACAAAGTGATACATAGGGGGTTTTATCAAGGTAACATGCCAGATCGTCTCTAATCTGAGTATAAACATCTTGACAATTTTTGCTGCATGTGTTAACTCTACTCCCTTGCGGAGGTATGAACAGACCACCTAAAAACATATCATGATCAGATCCCCTGATTTTCAACCATATTATATGTTCGTTTGCTTTTGCTATGGATACAATTTTAGATTTATATAAGTCTTATTTAATAAGTGCTGCTCTGCCACCTAAAGGCCTCCTAAATAATGGTACCCAGCTATCTGAGGATCATAGCTATCTAGTTTAATGGTTTCATAAAGGAACACTATATCATATTCAAGAATGGATTGTCTAGTTTCTTCAATTTCAAATTTTTGACCAATGCCCTGGATATTCCATGACATAACTTTTAGGGTGATAACCCTATCTGTACAGGTTACACTGTTGTTTGCTGAGTTATTGTTAGAGCTAGTCTCATTAAGTGAGTTGGAACCTGAGAGCATAATGTTACAGCAGGGTAGTTCGTTCAGATTACTATCACTATCACATACGTTGGTATTAGTATACATCAGACCGTCTCCAAGAATTGCACAGTCACTTGAATTTTCAGTAACAGGTGATTCAAGCATAATATTACAGTTATAACTAATTGACAATGGTGATAGTTCAGTCGAATTCACATTACAATTTCTGCTCATATATGATGACAATATTTCTGATTCAATTACATTCAACTTATTACTCTCAGATGGTGATGGCAATTGTTTTACATTTACGTTGATACATTGTTACTGGAACCTGTTTACATAAAAATCTTCTTCACAGTGGAGGTGATGCATGTGACAGGTGAATGTTGTCTCTTGTTGCAGACATACTCTACTAGCCTCTCATCTTGCGCAGCTGCCTCCAGATAGCAGTTTTTGAAGTGCCCACTTTGTTGCTATTAGCCATTAAATAAATATACGCAGTCTGATCGTTTCTAAGTTGAGTCAATTCTAGTCAATTACACTCCATGTCCTCAGACTGACTTTTTGTGTTTTGAAATGTGCTGCAGTGCCTGCAAACTGCCCAATAACATCAGTAACTTTTGCCCCTTGGCTTAAAGCTGACACCCACTGATGCCCACAGGCCCAATTTGAATAATTCTTGGGTGTAAATCATGCCAATGAATTAAAACCAAATAATAAATATACAAGACCGAAAACATAACTTCCTTAGTGGAGAATACATCCCAATAGTGTAGGAATTCTGCTCCAGAAAACGAAGTGTGACACCCTACCACCTGACACATGCACAACTTTTCACCGAAGTAACTAATATTAGCTAATGTTTTTGCCGTGGGTTATAAAACTTAGATATATATATATATATATATAGATATAAATAGAAGGTCCACCTACAAAGGTTATCTGAAGTTGACCAAACGAGCAAATTTTGGTCAGAACTTATCTCAGATGATGATACATGCAGCTGGGTGGCCTAATGGTTAAAGCTTCTACAAAATATTCAAGTTTAAAGTGGGGGGGGGGGGAGATTGTCCTGTCATGGCCCCTTCCCCTCTATTGTGCTGCTACCACTATATGGTGTGCAGTCAACACAGGTGAAAGCAGGCATATGAAATCATTCATGATTATTTTACCAATTTATTTTACCTGAACGACGTTGCGGCATAAAAACTTGCACCAGCAGCTACTGCTACCTCTTCTGTTATTATCTCAAGTGCTTATCATCACATGCAGCTGCAGTCATACACACAAAAGTAATTAGAGTCCTACATTATCTTTATTAATATATTTTATTGTTTCCTTACGAATTATTGATAATATGGATCTAAATATAGCACATGCACAATTATCACAACTTCGGGTCATTTTCACCTCGGCCTTTGCTTTACAAGCACTGTTACTGATCATACAGAGGTGTTACAGTCACCAAAAACCGGACAAATAGACTTATTTTTAATAAGAAGGTAGACCATTGACTCCTTTGAGGTGGAAAGTGCCATTTTGGATTCTGATCAATTTTCTGTCTTTTCTGTCTTATTACCTGGCCCATATTCCTGAAAATCATGTGATTTTTTCCAGATTAGTTGTAGATTCAAAAATTCCCTTTCGAATACCATTATATATCTCTGTTTTAACTTTATGACCTTGCTGGATCAAAACTGATACCAACCTTCTTATCATCTAATACCATAATATACATATGCATGTATAGAAAACACTGAAGGAGGATTCTCTGCAAATATTATATTTTCGGTGGTTTCAGAGGTGTATTAACTAGGAAATCTCTAATTTGTAAACTTTTCTTCAACTAGAGACACTATGCAAGCACTATGTCTCTCAGAACACGCCCTGCAGCATGCACCCTCTCAATAATTCAGACACTGATATTGTCTGACATTACAAGATCAATAATATCACAATGACCAATTGCCTATACCCCTGACTAAATGTGGCAAAACTTTAAAAGACCTCATAAGCATTTGAGTAACCTGGAGCTATCCCCAAAGAGGAGAAGCCCAGTGCAAGTTTTTAGGCCGCACTCTGTAAATTAAGTAGCCCAGGTTTTCTCCAAGAGCAGTGTTGAGACTGCCGATAAGCATCAAAGAGGTGCCATAGCTCACAATGGTGAGACCATACAAACAGCCTGAAGTGATGTTAGCCTGCAATAATGGCATAATATCATTCCCAGTGATGGTAAAATAATTTACAAACTTACCAAATTTACTTTGTCAATGACTTCTTATTTAAATTAGGGCCATAAAGGTTATTTCAGATAAATGTTTAAGTTTACAGTGGGTACAGCAGCCCCTTATATATATGTAGGACTCATATCAAGGGTCAGCCTCTGATCATGGGGCCAATCCCTAACCTAATACAAAGTCTTTGTTTGATGATGTCATCAACCAGTATGATAGAAAATTCCTGGACCTTTCCAGAAAAAAACAAAAAACAGCAGATTTATCAGGGGTTTCTGGGGATCCAAATCCCGACCGGTTTTGGCAAGAATATTAGAGCAGCATAGAAGTGACCAAGTTAAAAATAAATAAAAAAAATATGAATGGGGATCCAAGGTCATCCTCTGGCAAATGCTAGACAAATTATTTCTATGTTCAGGAGTAAGAGAATCAGTTTTTTTTCTTTTGCAGTGAGGAGCTATGCTAGTCAGCCTAGTGCAATAAGAATACCACCATCAAATAAGGCAAAGAGTTTTCCAGCCTGATTGCTATCATTCATATTTCTAATTATATAAATGTTGCACTATTGAAGTTTCAATGTTCCTCCTCAGGTTACCAAAACATTGTGTATTTATAGGAATTATACCTTCTGCCAAGAATATCCACTGGGAAGTTAAGAGAGTCTTCATCCTAGATCTTGCTTGATGACACCTGGTCGACACTGATAAATATGACAGCTGGTGTGTCATTTATCCACATTCTGTAACAGCAGTTACCGTATAAGGGCACCTTGCATCTGCAATAGTGGATTTTCACGGAAGGTTCTCTGTATTTCCACCAGGTGGCTAAAACAGAATACTGCAATTCTATTGGCTGAAAGAGTTCCCGCCCTTGGCTGTGATTGGCTGAAGCAAAGTGCATCCTAGCAGCAGTATTTTCAGTGTATTTTAATGTTTATTTGACACTATATCATTGAGTTGATGTTCGTTATTTTTCTAAGAAATTTATATTTATGGAATCAGTTAGTTATTACCTACTGTTTCTGAAAAGCAAAATAAGTAATAAGAGGAGTGGAGAGACTTTTGTCTTGCTGAATTCAGGGCTGTTCAGTGAAAAGACCCTATTATTTAAAAAAAAACAATTGATATAAAATTGCATCTATTTTACAGTAAATGGTTAACAAGAAGGAATGGTTAATGTCAATGGCACCTGTCTTTTGCAATATGGAGCTGTGGCACACTCCTGCCAATTTTTCACCAATGTCTGCACTGTAGGATCTTGGTCACCACTGTATAAAGTAAAATTAATAGCAATGTTACTCATGAGAATATGTCAGACCCAGAAAATAGATTTACTTGGTCATTAGAAAAATTAAATTTATGTGTCACTTATGCTTGCACACTATAACTATTTACATCAAAAACAGATTTCTAGTATAGGATATTTTGCTAATGTTAGTAAATTGAAAAAGTATATATAATTACACAAACATTAACAATGAACAGCGTAATAAAAACTCAACTTGGAAACACAATTCTCAACAAGTAAACCCAATTCTCAAGTTGCATTGATGCGTGAGGCCCTCTCCTCTGCATGACCTTGATTTATGCACAAATATGACTTTGACTAGATTTCTATAATTGCACGATTGTTTGACTGACTCATAGTTATCTGGATGTTGATGATAGACAGCAAGACAGGCAGACATAGACATCCTGACTGCCCGGACTGTTATGGTATAACCATTAACCAACACGTTTAAGTTATACTGTATCTCACCGAGATTCAGTGGTACACAATGCCTAATTTTCTACATTTTCCCCAGCCACCAGGCATGCAGATTTCAAGAGCTAGAGAAGATTAAAAGGAGACTTCTGCAACTGGTTACATGAGAAAATGTGATTAGATTGGAAAAAGTACAGTATAGCGGACCCATTATTACCTTATTTAGCGAGCATTTTAGTCATGCCTATGACGTCATATCCCTGAATTCAATGAATGATATTACAAAAACCGACCGTTCTTTTCATTTTCAAGACAAGGCATTGATTTGTTGTTTTTTATCGGGGGCTGCCGCCCCAAAACCCCCACTGTGCTTATTATACCTCTGTGCTAGAACATATTTTGGCTAAAAAATGCGATATTTTTTTATATTTCATAGATGCCAAATATGGGCATACATTTGGGTCCGCTATACTGCACTATACCCACTTCACTTTTTTTTATCTAGAAGAAAATCCATGAAGCAGAAAATCCATTTACAAACTTTTCAGCTGAAGTGAGAGAGAATGGTTCAAAGCCATTACAATATGACATAAAGGTCATGCTTTTGTGTCCCACAGGTGGCAGGTCAGCTCTTGTGCATTTTGTTCTTAATAATACTCCATTTGCTGGGAAATAGAAATTTACTTTTATCTCTATGCCACATCACCATGAGGGTGCCTTCATTTTCGTTGCACACAGCTTGCACAATTTTTGAAATACCTGTAATTTGTGTCTATTAATTGAAATTTTGTGTTGAAATCTGTATCTGTGTATCTGCTCGGGAAAAGTAGCAGAAACTAAATTAGGTGGAGTGCAGTACAGTGAACTCATTTCTGTTAGATACTCATGACTATGATATTACCATCTCATAGTTCTTTGAGTATCTGTTCAGAGATGATACCTATGGGCAAAATTTGATCCCTACTAAGAAGAACCATGGTACGATTTCTTTGGCTGATTGGACAGCCATGATCACACGAAAAGAAACCTATTTGCTTTGGCAGTTCAAGTTAGCAAAGCGAAAAAAGTGAACTTGAAAATAACAGAAATCCAAAGCAAACTTCAAACATAGTAATGTCTCCATGTACATGTATACCTGAGTTCAATTTCAGCATTGACAAATGATCTGGTTTGTCGACAATCTTCATTCAAGCGAGTCCAATCTGTTAGGTGCTTCTGCAGATTCTGGATGTGCTTCACAGCAGAACCATATTCTGATCCATAGGAATCAATAACAGCACTGGTTTTTTGTAGCACTTCTCTGACATACCTCAGCTTGCCAGCAGCCCAGTTATGTTCTTCAAATTATTTTTGATATGTAGACAAGAGGACTTGCAGGGCAGTATCAGTGCACTCGGCTATCTTCTGCCTGATTTTAGGTCTTGCCGTAACGAAGATGAATAATGCCATCAGTATATTGTCTAGAGAACATGTGTTCAGCATTGAGTTCTTCTTTTTGTTGGTAACAGTGCCACCCCATTTTAAGGCATTTTCATCATTAAATGGGTAAACAGTGTCCAGTCTGCTGCTGACCTTTGATGTCTTGGACACCGGAGAAAAGTATCATGACTCCTTCTTTTTGATGTTCATCATCTGCGACTTCCTTGCCCATTTTGTTTCTGTTTGTGTGAAATCTTCACTAACAGCAGTGTTGGAAGTTTGACTTTTCTGTGATGTTTCTTTCTGTGATTTGATTACTTTCCTTGGTTTCCTTACCTGAGGCACCAAGGCAGAATAAGCCTGGCCCTTGGCGGCGATATAGAGAAGCTGACATGCTTTGGCTGGCCTTATATTGCGTTCTCTCCTGAGAATTTCAGCCTTGATTATGCAATTTGCTTCTCAACAATTGCATTGGAGTCCCTGCTGGATCCCTCGACATAGTTTCGATTGGTATGTGTCAAAATCACTCCACTCCATAGGGATACAGTGGCATATAGTCCAAAAGCAGTTTCTGGACTAGCACTGCACTGTAATACGGATTTGGCTCATGGACTGGATCATTACATTTATGGGCTGCTTCTGCAACTTCATTAAAAACTGCTGTAAATGGTGATCTAGCAGGCAATTGCATTGAGGTGTTGGGAAGAGGCTCGGTGCAATCCAGATCATCAGAGAAGTCATCGGAAGTTCTCCCCGTTTCTACAGCTTTCTTAAGCTTAGCTACAGCTCGTCTGACCTTGTCATCAAAATATTCACTTCTGGTAGTTGATGTAATGCACTTAATGAGTGATTTAGCCTCATTTAAGGTCTCAGTTGTGATAAGACGAGCCAGCACATGCATCCAGAATGTGCGCTTCTTTTTTACAGCAGACTTGGCCACTAGCTGTTGGAAGATTTTCACCATGTGGCTACAACATACATGCAATACAGTGCCAGTTAATCATTTCCTTGTGAAATCGCACTCCAACATGTCTTCAAGTAACCACTCAAATCACATGTATTGAAAACGTGACACGCTGACTGCATCAATGCAAAACTGAGGTCAGTTTCTATCTTGTTAGGGGGATTGCAGATTGAAGTTTTTGTTAATGCCTGTCACAATCGGGCTAGAAAATGAGAAATGCTCGAGAAGGAATGATCATTTGTTAACATTTCTGCTATTCTGAATACTTGAGTGTCCTCAAAACAAGCGTGTAGATGAAGATTCTTTTTGATGAGTCATAAGGTCTCTTCATTGATAACCCACTTGCATCAAAATACAAGAACGCATCTCTTTGTCTGCAGGCATCACGTAGCAGATTGATCTGATCTTCTGAATAGTTTATGACCATGAACGGTTCTTGACCAAGGTACTGATATATCCTTTCACATGTTTTGAGGAGGTGTCTAGATCCTTAAGCAACCGCATTATTATTTCTATTTCTCGAAAAATACTATCACACACTTTTTCGTGCTGTGCTTCCTCTGATTTCGCCTTATTCAGAACATCCTTTGTATACACAAAAGACAGAATTCCCACATTTGATTTGGTCAGTGTTCGCATCTGCCAAAAGTCGAGACCTAACCATGTATGAAGCAGACTTTTCCATTTCAACGTGCGCAGCTTTTCTTAGGGTGCCCTTCAGTCGTCTGCTTTTTGCCTCATTGCTGCATGATGGAGTGCCAGTTATCTCCACTTCGACTCTGACATCTTGCCCACTGGTGGCTTCTTCAGGGATGGTCATTTCATACTGGACATCACAGTTTTTGTGTGTGCAGTAGGCTTTAAAACGGCCATATGAAGATCTGGTACTAGTAGCAATTCTATTGAAGTTAAAAGCAATCACACATTTCATGTTGACATGCTGAAAAAATGATGAAAAAATGTCACCCCAATCACCTCCAAGTCTACGATACCATTTTGTTTGGACAACAGGGATCCTAACCCAAGAATTCCAAGGAATTATAAATGCAGTCAAATTTTCCTCAGGTTTGTGAACATCAAAATTACACTTCTCTGTTACATAATCCCCTTCATCAAAAGCATCACTCTCCTTATCTGCAACATCCTCCCCTTTATCATATTGTTGAGTATGGAGAACAGAATAGAGTCAAATCCAGGGGAATAGGTTGAGAGAAGTGTTTATTTTGGTGGAAACACCCAAACTGACTGTGGTGCAGTCTGACCTTGCTATATACAGTCAATTCCAACAATGGATTGTAGGGGGCCAGTTGCACCCTCATTAAATATGCAAATGATGCAGGTGCACTGGCAAGACAATGGAATATACAAACAAGGACTCAATTAACATTCAAGTAACTCTGAGACATGATCTATAAACTGAGATATTAATACATGACATGCCCCTTGTATAATAGAAATTATTGATAAGGCATTATAGATTATTATCTATGATGAGACAAAATAATTTCATATTGTGCATTAATAAAAATGTAATGTCTAAATCAGAGTCTAGATTGGTTTTAAGTTCATAAAGATGGAACAATTTAGAGTTCAGTGAATTAGATTCCTTGTTGTCACAAGCTGGCTCATCATTGTGCTTATGATGGAGATATTGTTATCCATAGAGGTTTAATTAGTATGTGAAGACACAGTTTGAGATGTAGGGTGGTCATTGGTTTGGTCCACTGCCCTTTCGTCTTTCAGTGCATACATAAGGTCCTCCTTGGATGTCAGTCAGGTGAATCTTCTTGGCCCAGTCTTGTTCTTCTTGGAGGCTCTATCATACTGGTGTTGATGAACACAAGTACATTGTCAGTGAAGATGATTTCCTCCTATTAGATGATGATGATGCAGGATAGTATACAGCCCTTCTTGATCATGTTGATGACAATTTCTTTGCTCATGTGCTGGAACCCATCTTTGTTCAACCTATTTGTCATGGTTACAGTGAGAAGTTCTCCCAAAATTAGAACAATCAATGTGACGTCACTAAATTTAATTAAATCCTACTTAAGATTTGAAATAATTGTGTTGTATTAATAAACTACTTATCTAAAATGTGTGATGTATTGATTATCAAACAGACCTGACTTGTTAAAATTATTAATATTTTTTTTATTTTTTTTATCAGTAATATTTATCATTATATCAATAAAAACTAAGGGCATAATACTTGAAAAGATATATGCAAACCTTAAGTGACTTAAATTTTGGGGATTAATTTGTAATATGTAAACCTTAAGACAATTACTGGATAAAATGCTTGCAATGCTGCAAAGGTGTGAAGTAATTCAAATTATACCCACATGAATGAAATGAGGTGTGAATGGTTTAAGCAATTAAACAATACACAACTGTTGGGCACCATCTGCCTTTGAAGTAGGGGTGTCAGTTATATGAACCCCAATGCAAGCAATATAATTAAACAGTCCAATTAGTAGACTTAGGCCTAACATTAAACAATAGAACTGTGCATTTGACAGCTTGGTTTGAGAATTTAAATTTATGAATGTTTAGGAAAATTACACAAATACCATTTATTTTGTTGAAGCAATAGCTTGACATTTCGTCCCTATTATGACAATGACAGATCATTTAACACATATGCATATCCAGGTACATAATAGTATCTAGTTTCATACTAATTTCATATATACCTGACAAATACGCTTGACACTATCAAACCCTATTTGTCCATTAAGTGATAGGAAAACACTTTTACCCTGATGGGAATCATAACCAATTTAGGTCTTAGCTCTGCAATAAAGCTGCAAAAGCTACAGACACATTAAAATGGCCTATTCATTTGGCAGGTTTTGACACCTACGGCCGTAATAGGAACGGTACTAGCTTCCACAATGGAAGAATGCCCTAGATTTAAATCTCATTGAAATGAGCTGGCACTAGAGCTAATTTTGCCGGGGGTCCTGTGAGTTTTGTAATCAAATATTACACGGTGTGAGGACATTACACCTATTGTCCTTATGTTTAAATTATAAACGAATGCTAGGACAAGCATCCAATTTTGGTAGCCAAACATTTATATTGAAATAGCTCCCTGGCACCTTGGATGCTATAGTGTCAAGATGTGTAAATATCCATCAATATCACAAAAATACAAAAAGGCAAACCACAGTCTAACAACTGGTTTAACCAAAACAGCAATGTAGCTGATTAATAAAAATAATAGAATTTGTGTGTATTGATGAAGTAAAGGTGAGGAATGAGAACCACATATATAGTTTTCTGTATTTAACATTGTAGAGAAAGATTTGCTGATAAATGCCTAATGATGTAGTTGAGTTATTAAAAATGTGAAGAAAATATGTATTTATTGGTAATTTAATTTACCAACCTTTTATTTATTTATTTATTTAGAACCTAAATCCTAACATTGTAACTTTGTAACTTTAACCTACACTTTATTCTAAATCTGACATTAAAGACAAGTTGTTTACAATCTAAATATAATGATTTAAGCAAATTTTGAACATTTTAGAAGTCACATTTTCATGAACATTGATATGGGAGAAGCAAGAGCTCACTGTACCTTTTGTTGGTGATATGGCTGGACTCCTTTGGCCTGGTGATGATGGTGACATCTTGATGGCTACAGTATTGGACTCCCTTAAAGTTCTCCAATTGATCTACTCTCCTAAGCCAAGCATAGGCAAAGGAGATACCCGGATTCTGCCATCATGTTGAGTATGGAGAACAGAATAGAGTCAAATCCAGGGGAATAGGTTGAGAGAAGTGTTTATTGTGGTGGAAACACCCAAACTGACTGTGGTGCAGTCTGACCTTGCTATATACGGTCAATTCCAACAATGGATTGTAGGGGGCCAGTTGCACCCTCATTAAATATGCAAATGATGCAGGTGCACTGGCAAGACAATGGAATATACAAACAAGGACTCAATTAACATTCAAGTAACTCTGAGACATGATCTATAAACTGAGATATACATGACAATATGCATCACTCTTCTGATGTCCAACATCCTCCCCTTCATCAAAAGCATCACTCTCCTCATCTGCAACATCCTCCCCTTTATCATATGCATCACTCTTCTGATGTCCAAAATCCTCCCCTTCATCATAAGCATCACTCTCCTCATCTGCAACATCCTCCCCTTCATCATAAGCATCACTCTCTTCATCTGCAACATCCTCCCCTTCATCATAAGCATCACTCTCTTCATCTGCAACATCCTCCCCTTCATCATATGCTTCACTCTCCTCATCTCCCCTTCATCATAAGCATAACTCTCCTCATCTACCCTTCATCATAAGCATCACTCTCCTCATCAACATCCTCATCTCTATCATCTACATCATGCTCATCAACAGATGTTTTATTTCCCTTTTCACTCTCAAATTTATCATATATCATCACATATCATCCCTATAATGAACACTGTCATTGGAAAAACCAGTCTGGGCCCTTTTCTCATGTTTACCTGGATTCTGCTTGACATCGAGTTGGTTTCTTTTTCCAGGCAGATTAGTATAGAAATCCCAGTACCTGGGTGGAGTTTTTCTCACACGTTTTGCCCGATTCATTGCAGGTTCTGAAAAAAGAGAAGATTTGATAAGCAAAAAACTTAAAACTAGAATACTGACAACAGGGCCTCTGCATCACTAGTGGTGAACCCTTTCCCAACAAACATACCAGTGTGTTATATAATACCTCTTTTTTTAAAAAATATATTGTCGCCATGACACTGAAGTTTAGTCAGCTTATTATATAACTAGGTGCCAGAGGCATTTGTAATAAGATGATGCTTAAGTCCACACCATTTGACACATTTACCCCATAGTGGTGGCTGTCTCTTACTTGCCCCGGCACAAACACAAGGCACCACCAATTTAACATCTCCTGCAACTGACGACCAGATTTCTGTGATTCGTGAAGAGCGCCTGGGCTGGGGATCAAACTTGGACCTTCAAAAGAGCGGGCCCATGTTCCAGTTGACCGATGCCTTAATCACATGGCCACCTAGCTGCCACACTAGCCAAATAAAGGCATCAAGGCATAAAGTGAGGCACTTGATTGTTTATTAGGCTTGGAGGAGAGCAGCCTTTTTGTTTATTATCATGTCAAAGGGTAAAATATAAAATCCATAAATCTTTACAAGTGTGACCCTCACCTTTGACTTCCAGATTTATACAGCATATCGTCACACTTAAGCCTAGTTCACACAATCATGAGTAAGAGACGAGGGCCCACGGACCTCACAGACAGAATATACGTGCTCTCTCATGCTCACTCGTGGCTGTTAATCACGTATAATTATTTACATTCAAATTCAAAATTTTGATGTACACTCACAGTGGTCCACGAGTGAAGGAGAAGAGGGCTACAGATGGGCCACTGATGAGCACGGACTATTGATGGACGTCCGCTTTTCATGCGCCAGTCACTTGCACTCCTTGGACTAGGGGTAAAACTCGGTGACCAGTCGTCCCTGCAGCCTTATCAGGGTTTTTGACAGGGTTTGAGGACTTAAGGGGGTGATTAATGGCACATATGGTCTGCTGTGGTTAGCTTCCAAAACATGATGCACTCCAGATATAAACCCTCATTATACCTTTCATTGCCATTTTTCTTATTTGATATCATTTTGAATTATGATTTCCACCAATTTTTTCACCTAAGAAATTCATGGAGAACGATACCAAACATGATATATTTACAAACACCCTGGCTTTTCTAGTTTATTCACATTTCAGCAAACTTAAGTAGGATGTACACAGCTTGACATTACGGTTAACATAAACAGGTCAAGGTGTCATTTGCAAGTCGCAACTGACAAATGGATACCACATGTTTTCCCCATTAATATGATAAGCCAGAACCCTCCTCCGAGGTCCTCACACCTGTAGTCCATGGAGTGCTTGGGAATCACTCTTGAACAACATACTTGGACCACTCGCCGTTCACTTGTGTATATCCGTCGTTTATAAGTAAAAAATGCTTGACACTGAGCCCACCACGGACATTCTTGAGTGATCTGGAGGGACCAGGACCATTCTAAGGAATAGCACGAGTATCCATAAAACGCTCGGCAAGTGAATTTTTTTATGAACAAGGATAAGCAAGAGTAAAATTTTTTCGTAATCTGCGCCCACTCGCCATCCCCACTCGTGACAGTGAAAATGCCCTTTAGGTACTTCACTGTATAGCAATATTTTCGACAGTTCAACGATTGATTCAATACATATATAAAAGACACGCATTTATAAAATCGGCATGTTTGAGTCCATAATAGTGACAGCAGCTGAGGAACAGAGTGGTCCCACCCAATGTGTTGCCAGCTCCTAATATTACTGGTGATTACTTTCATGAATACTTAACCAGAGCAAGAGGGAATCGTCGAGTGCCTGCTGTGAGGCATGAGTTTGCAAGACAATCTATAAGCTACAGGTTCCCTATTAATTTTAATAATATGCCAATTGATACTCAGGACAAACTTTATATTCAATATATAGTTATTTGAGCCAATGTAACATTTCAGATTGTTTTGTGTGTCATAACTTATAGTGTCTCATTGTATAATTATACTAATTTAGTTTAATTGAAAAAAGCCATGCTTTTCTGTAATTAACACTCCATATACTTCATTGTGAACATGGAATCCAGGCGCAGACATCATTGTAAGTTTCTACAGTTAGTGTTGGTTTGTGGGTGGCCCCTCGGCAGTGATGACATGATCATCTTGGACTAATTTGTAGACCTATATAAGGTAGCATTTGAACAAACAAACTCTTTCACGGTTATGAGTGTAGAAGGCCAATTCCAGGAATTATTAAGCAGTAAATCCCTAGCAGTAAATTTGCCACTAGGCCAGTTTCGAATTTCCTTGAAAATAAATGAATGATATTATCTCCCAATTTACATAATATAAGAGACTATGACCTCTGGTCCTGGGTGACGAGTGGCCCCCTGAATGTCACTGCTTGTGTGTGCATGGCTGTCTGTATATATATAGATATTTATGTTTGTGTTGTACGGCTTTTGTGGTGCTATGTCTTGTACTCTGTAATTAATGTATGGTGACTGGTGCTGCTTCTTGTGTTTTATTTTTTCCATTTATATTGTACATTTGTATATATTATAGGAGATGATTGTTTTTTATCGTACTATTTAGTGACTTCAATGTGTAGAAACATTCAGGGTATAAAATAAAATAAAATGATCACTGCACATTTCACGAAATATCTGCGCGTAAAGGAAAACACCTCAGCGCCATCGGTTACACAGAATCATGCGAGTTACGAAATAGAAAGTTATTAACAATGTTGTGAAAAGTGTGATATCAAAAATATCAATATGCCAGTTCACATATATGTTAAGTATGAGGGAAATATAACTAGAGATGAGAATCAAAGTATCAAATGCATGCATGTCACTGCACAAAATCAGGATGATCACTGCACATTTCACATTGATCACTGCACATTTTGGGATCGTTACACGCTTATTTTATACCCTGGAAACATTACAATATTTTAGAGACTAGATACATATATTGCTCTTTAGCAATCAGTATTATTTTAACATGTGATTTTTTCAATTTCACTAAATAATATAGAACGACCTAGCATAATTATATAATCTTATATAGTTAAACTTTAATTGACAAATCCATATCAAAAAGATACGTGTGCGTCAAGTTGAAAGCAATGCAAGAATGATACAACATGAAGTTATAATATATACACAATGAATATTTTAATATGCACCATAATGTATATCTTGCATTATTTTTATTGATGTATATATTTTAATCAAATTTGCAATAAATAAATAAACCGCAGATGTCTTTGTAAAAAACCAAACGGTGTTTTTAGTTTCTAGAAGGTGGCGTGTGTGCATGATATGAAGCACATGCATGCCACCTTGTGGCAAAGCAGTTTTTAGAAATTATATGTTTATTTTTCCATATTTCAAGATACTCAACATGTTGCCAGTTATATTGCAGTATTAATTGGTAACTGGGGACTGCCCAAAAAAAAATTAAAAAATTATAGTTTATAATTTTATTGTGTAGAGGTAGGCCTAATAAGAACTGTATAACGTTTATCTCGATTTACAAAGGGCTGCAGGGTTAAAATAAAATAAGACATTTAAGACTCCACCAAAATGATCAGAAACTGTCTAATCTAATTAATACTTGTAAACAGAATCAATTGAGTTAAACAAGCAAACAATAAACAATTAAACATATGGACACTTAAAAATAAATTAAACAAGCATAATATATAGCATTAAACAAGAACTTGATTAGACAAGCAAATTCAAAGTCAAAGGTCTATTCCAGTTATTCTACTCAGCCCCCGTCAGAACTGCTCATTGGACTTACTCAGCCCCCGTCAGAACTGCTCAAATGTTGGACTTTGACAGGTTATGATAGACCGATAGTAGAAGTGTGTCAAGGGAGGAAAGGTGTTTGCATGACGTCACACGCCAAAGCGAGGCTGCTGTTGGACACCCAAAATGGATTCCTTGGTGAGAGGCAGTGTCTATTGACGCTTGGAAAAACCCTCGGAAAATGCTATATTTTCAATCGGAACGACTCCAGAAAGGTAAGAATTACGTTTGGTTATTGATTATTGAAGTTAGTATGTAGTAATCCGTTATTTTCAGGTCTCAGTGTGTTCGTAAATTGGATAAATTTGCCGGTCTGTCCGAAGATATTATTTCTATTCTATGCTTGTTTGGTTCCTGAACTTGCTGAAGTCTGTCAAGATCCAGTGAGTTTCTTAGTGATTTGAAATAGGATCTATCCTCAAATTTGAATTAGGATGAAACTAGTGTTTAATTTAGGCAGTTATACTAGTTTATTTACTTCAATTAAAGGTCCGATAACCTTTTAATTACCATGGGAAAGCCAAGATTTGTCCTATCTGTTCTTAGACATTTTCATTGTGGGCGTTCTTAGACTGAACAGAAATTGCTTAATAATCAAATCTTTATTCCTGTTAGAATCTCTAGCCGGTATTTTCTTGTATCCTGTTTTGATAATGTTCTCATCGAGCCAATTAAATAGATTAAGAGTATTGTATTTCCTGTTGTAACAACACATTGATTCAAGTTCTAGGCTAGTTCTCGAATTCATGTGATCAAAATTCATGGTGCATGTGCACTTAAGCCAAGTCAAGATGTCTAGGATTTAAATTAAGGATCAAAATGTATTGTAAGGATATTTAGCTTGGATCTTATATTCTAATTATATGTGGATTAATATTAGTTATTTACTCTAATGGTGTGTATGATATATAAGTGACATAATTTAGCCTGTTTGCACATGAATGTTATGAGCCAGTTCAGGTTTATTTACTCAACATTCAACAGGTGTGTTTGTCAAAATATATTTTTCATCCTTTAATTTCATCTCTTATATTTCTTTATTCTTCCATTGAAGTACCATTACTATGATATGACTTACAATATTAACTTAAGCAACTAGCAAAGTAATAAAGAAATCATTGCAGATATCTTGTATTTATAATATAGTTTGAATTGTCATGAAGTTTGAAATTATTAGCTGTTATTATTTATATGGAATAAATATACTTATCAAGTTGATTTAATCAACTTTAACATTTCTTACTTTGTAAGCAGTAATCTGTTAGTCAAATGTCACCATATCATGTAAGTAGTACTTTACTTGAAAATTAACAAATAGTCCATTGTAGCATTGGGCTCTTGTAAATTTCAGCTATTTCAAAAAATTAACTTAGTATTGTGTATTGTGCAATGGATTTAGGTCTGACATTGATAACATTATGAATCATAACCAAAACAACACATGATTATAATTTAATTTTATCACTTAATCTCTCTCATGGTCGTATTTCACTGTTGTTCTTGTTCTTACAAGTCTCCGGAACATGCTAGCAACACTCAGCTTATCAGCAGTGATAACAAAATATGAAAATTCACTTTTCTTCTTCTTTAAATCATGACTAAATATGAGATTACAGATCTATAAGAAAATGACACAAATGTCAAGTAACCTTGATTTATGGCTCGCCACAGAATTCTAGTTATGCGAGGAATGCAGACCTGTTTTCTCATGGTATGCAAGTGATGTGGGTGTAAAACCACATTGGTCCTGCAGCAGCAGCTGAAGTGATGGTTACATTACTTACATGTTCGCTGTGGGGACAGAGTACAGTTGAACATCAAATTAAGACATCTTTACTGTTTACAAATAGAGTTGCTGTTCAGTATTGTTCAAGTTCGTTCTGATTTGAGACTAAGTAAATTAAACATTAATTTCGTATGTTAGACATGAGGAACTTCAGTGTTAAGGCTGCCTCTTGATTTGGAACGCCAATTAAAGACCATTTTATATTTATCATATATCACACCCATGCTTATACTACATCACAACCTAATTTAGTATGAGAATTTTAAAATCAACTTTAATAAGCAAGTGGTCTTCTTAGTGAAATTATTGACATTGCCAATCTGTAGAGGGAAATAGAGAGATGTTTATAAAGTTAAACATGCTTATTTATAAAGTTAAACATGCTTATATATAAAGTTAAATATGCTTATTTATAAAGTTAAACATGCTTATATATAAAGTTAAATATGCTTATTTATAAAGTTAAACATGCTTATTTATAAGTTAAACATGCTGATCTAGGATGGTAGTATGACTGATTAGGCGGTGTTTAAGGTCCTAGGACAGATATTTTCATTGTAAGAATATAATATAATATTATTATATTTATATATAAACCTCACTTTTAAGTTTAAGGGTGATCACCCGACTCGCTTCACTGTACAGCTAATTAGGCTGAGAACAATAGTGAATCAATATTGGTTGTTCTTTATAGCGGGGTTGCCCAGTATTGCTCAGAATAGCAGCCCTGTCCTTGTGACACAGAATTAGGTTGACCTTTTGGAACTCTGTGGATTGTGTCAAGTGGTTGTCTCGCTGCAGATGGGAATTTGTGGGAAACTTGGAACAGTTGTAAACGCCCCAAAAATGTGGGTTTCATTCAAGCAAACTTGAACCTTGGTCTAGTCCAAGCTTGAACACTTAACTTTGTCAGTATTGTTACCGAGTATTATTTATAATCCGGAGTATTATTAATGATAAATTTGTGACTTGCCATAATAAGAAATATCTGATATTAATCATAAAAACACTTATAGCAAAAATAGGGAACAAAATCATCAGTACATAATTGGTCTGCAAAATGATTATGTAAAGGAATCTATGATATTACGAATAACCTTAATTGAACCGCAATGCAGCATTTGAATTATTAATGAACATTTTGTTTATGTATTTATAAATGTCATGCACTTAATGTAGTATATTGTAGTTTATATAAAGCTGTCATACAGGCTAATATGCTGAGAAAATACAACTAAAGCAGTTGTATTTTCTAGTTTCTTAATAACAATGGATAATAATCTGTAATTTCAAATGGTATCAGTCCTTACTAGTATCACAATTTACAACTGGTAGTTTGACATATATAGGTCTTTCGTGACCTCTAAATATCCATAAAATTCATTCATACGACATCTACGATTTGTGATACATTCGTTGAGTCTTCGACTCTTCGTATTTAGTATGATCTGTAACGAGCGTTATCTTCAGTGAAGGTGTTTAGGCTGAGTCAGCAACCGGTAGTTATTTTAGTATCTCTTTCTATCTCTCTGGTATGTCTTTGAAGCCGAATCGTTTTTGCAGATCTAAGAATACTCCATCTGACTTCCGATACTATCACATTCGCTGAACAAACAGTCAGCTAAATGTACACCGTTGTGACTTAAGTGGAGGTAGTAGAGTCTTACTGTAGAGATATGTACAGATGTACTTCCCTCTCAAGAAACCCTTTGTTAATGGGATACGGTGGTCTTAGCAGTGGGGTAGCCTTATTAATTAGGGCATTAATTAGGGATGTCATCGTTACAGCCGATATCGATACATCGGAAGGATATTCGTATCGATAAAGGGTTAGATATGACTAATTCTTTATTCACATTGTTATGATGATGCCATATCACACCAGGGGGCTGCAGCGCCCCTGGAGTTCTCGTTCTTTAAAAGTGAAATACATATATTGAAACCTTGTCTAATTGTGTGTATTGGTTATTTACTGGAATGACTGTTACTAAGAAGTTTATACTTGTTCTGAGTTATGAACCATTTATGTCTCTGTGTGGTCACAAAAATGCAAGTTAATCATTAAATATTATCAGTTTATTTAATTGATTTTTTGGGGGGGGGGGGGAAGAATCTGTCATTTTTGCGATATATATTGAATAGCGAAAAAAATATTCTTGATAATCGTATCGAAAAATATTGCTTTTCAATGACATCCCTAGCATTAATAACTCTGAATGTACATGGATCCCAATTGTTGGGCTTTATCAATTGGTAGTTTTTGGGGCAAGGTTATTCAGAGGTTCAGACTGATAAATGTCTATTATAGCCTTATTATTGAGGTATGTAAAACAGTATTTATAAAGCTTAAAAGTAAAATGGTTGAAGGGCAGGGTTCACAGTTATAGGACTTTATCGACAGGTAGTTTTTGTATTGAGTTTATTTAGAGTTTTAGACTCATAAATATAATATAGATCTGACAGATCAACGGAGCAGTTGCTTTGGACTTTATTGAAGAGGGACCTTCTTCAAGATTTATTTGTGATATTCACACTCAAAGCACAATACACAAACCTTTATACTCGGTTGAGAAAACAAAGATATTAGCTAATCAAAGCTACTACGCTGTGAAATCACTGTAATGGATCGAGGACTTTGAAGTCTTTGAATGGATCCATGCCTTATTAATTTAGAGATGATTATATAGGTGAGGTGATCTTATAAATGCAGGGTAATACCACTTTATACTTTGATGTCATAATGATTCCATGATTATACATAAAGTGTCTCAAATCATATAGTACATGTCATGTAGATTCGAATAGAAAATTTAGCATTTGAGGGTGCGGTTCAACTGCATGATGTACATGATATGGATAGTCATGAATATAATCACTTGATCCATCACCAAGATCAAAAGATACTCATGCATGATCTATGAATGTATCCAGAAGCAATATTAAGTTGGGGGCGGATCCCTCACCCCTGTAGAGTACACTAGGGTGAAAGGGTACATTTTTGAAGGGATCAGTCACCCCCTACCCCTCAGGGTAGTACCCCCTGAGCACTGAGCTTTGCTAAGATAGGATAGGAGGGGTAGGATAGCCAGGTTAGTCTAGTACTCTTTCGAGTTTAAGCTGTAGGTAAATGCCAAGGTAAATGCCAAGGTTGAAGTCTGTAGGTCTAGCCGATGCAAAACTATGAACGGGTAACTTCTACGTGTTGAATTATTGATCTTTTATAAATCAAAGGTTTCTGGATAGTGGATATATACTCTGTCTTCCAGTCTTACCGAAGTTCAAATTTCCTTTGCCGGACCTAATGTCAAAATGAGCCCCTGTCTTTATGAAATATCATTGTAAAATAGGTTGTCTTTTGCCGGACCAAATGAAATTTTGCCTGTCAGGTCCGGCGTACTTTGTGAAGACTGGACTCTTCACTATTTTATATTACAAGAAAATCATTTCCCTCCTTGCATTAAATGGCATTTATTCAAGGTCATATATCACTATATACTGAATCAGTGATGCTGAAGTTGCATTGTACATTCTGCTGTTTGTATTGTATCGTTTCAATACGACTAGTCTGAAGCTACGGCAGCTTATACATATGATCAGCTGCCAGGCAGACATAATGATGAGATGAAGCCTTGGAATCCACACTATTTTCATACGCATAAATTTAGTACTTGGGTGACTTTTAGTAGTCGGCTCGGATCTCTAATTTGAGCGTAAAAATAACTTATGTATATAATATTAGTATTTAATACTCTTTATTAATTAATTTATTGAATTGTTGGATTAGGGCTTTACGTCCTGTATTTCTGCACCTGAAGGGCTAATCAGGACAGGCAGGGACCATGGCAATGAGATGAAGGATGAAACAGCCATCAAACTTAGGCTCAACCGGGAATTGAACCCGGGACCCAGTAGTTGGAAGCCCTTTGAATGTCTGTCTGTCCGTGTCCTGTTGTGAATCGGCAGGTTGTTTTTGAGTCACAGATCATTATCTATCTTATTTTTGTTTGGTATAAACAATTATAAACCATAAAATAGTGTTCCTTTGTAATAGGATTTTGATAAAACTACCAGGATTTGCTCAAATACATCTTAACTTTGATTTTAAATTCAGATGTTGAAATTGCAAGAAATATTCAAAAATTGATGAGTTATGCAAGATGTATTGTTATTCCAGAAAATTTATCGTTCTTTATTTCGAATTTTTAATGTCCAAATTATTAATTATAGGGTAACTTTTAAAATTACTTTGGGATAAAATGCTATTTATAGCATATACATATCTATATGTATATAGTATACCACAATCTGTCATGTTATGTGATCGTTATCTATGGTAAAAATGTTATGAAAATGTTATCATGTTAGTCATGCTATTAGATATGAAACATAATTATATTGATAATGCAGCAACGTGTGCGTGTTTGATAATATTGCAAAAATGTCGATGATAAAATGAAATCATGTTTTTATTTGATATTTTGTATCATATGTACACCAAAACTGAACTTGTCCAAATGTTGTCGCCATCATGTTTTGAATTCCGAAGTGTATTTTTTCGCAGAATTTACACAGATATTCAATTATATGTGTTATGCAGTCTTATTTTCGGCTGAGCGTATACATATTTACATAATATACGTGCAGGAAAAACTTGGAATATATCAGACTGTTCTGTATAGAAAAAGCTTTTGGAGAATTGTTCGTAAAAATGTTATTTACGACCGTATGAGCATTATTTATAAATTCCTTAGTTCGTAAATGCGTAGAACTCTAGAATGTATAGTAACATATATTTATTCAACTGATTCAGTTGTCTTTATCAATCGACCCTCGCCAGTGGCAAGTACCTGCCTTGGAGGACTACTTCTTTCCATATCTATCTATCTATCTATCTATCTATCTATCCATCTATTTTACCTATCTATCTATCTGTCTATGGATCCATCTATCTATGGATCTATCTAACTATTTGCAATTGGAATTTTACTGGTATTAATAGTGAAGTGGCCTTAATAGTGAGGTTAGTTGACTTCCAGTGATAATTTAGTGATCTTTATATTAAGGTGGTCCTAATTGTGAGGTGGTCTTAACGGTGTCATTCTAGTGTATATTTCACATATTTGAGGTTATTGATAAATATTTCGGGTTATGGTTCATGAGTGATCATTAATGCTGATTTCAGTTCGATGAATCGACGGGTGATTGTGTTTTTATCTGAAGTTGTCTGCTCTTGAGAAACTTTGGTCATCTAAAGTTCATTTTCGATATGAATGAATCGCTCAAATGTATTTCATAATGTTATGGAATTTTTTTAATTTTTATTGTTTTGCGTGAACCTATCGGACTAGAATGTCACTAGATTGTCAATTTCGACTTTGAGCTGTGATTTTCGACTTTGAACTGTGATTTTATTCCCATTGACTATGATAATATGATTGATAAAAGATGATACTAAATAACTACGTAGTAAGATAGGGAGATAATTTGATAGCATTATAAAGATTATCCCGTAATTTGAGAGATAATGAAATTCCATTGTAAAGAGTGGGATTAAAAGAGGTAAAAATTTGGATTTGAACGAATCTTGAAAATTTTAAAATATTTAATTAAACTATTGAGCAGTAGAATGCAAATCTAGTTTTTCAAACAATTTTATACAAATCAAGTTATTTTTCCTGAAGAATATACTCAATTTATTCCGTGACGATGATATATATAGGCACATTATATTTAATAAATTTTGTGTTCAATATTTCGATTGAAAAGCTTCTGATGTATTGGCATTTCAGGGAATATTATGTGCCATATCAGTTAGTGTGTGTATACATTTACAAAGCCTATCATGTTTGTATTCTACATATACACAGTATGCATGAAATATACAAAGTGCATTGCTAATGTATCTTGTGTTTACATACAATACAAACATTTTCTCTGACTGTGTATCCTATATAGCTGCTAAGTAGGTCAGTAGAAGTGCACGTGAACTTAAGAGTCTGAACTTTGACCTGACATAGTTAGCTGCACCCATCATGCTGTATCCACGTGATAGGATCCAAAAGATCTTTGTGGGGGTGGGGGGGGGAGGGTGGATTTAGGAGAGGGGGTTAAGCGGTTAGGGGTGAATAGATAGTTACGTAATACACTTAAGAATGTAGTTGTCTGCAGTGGTCTGAATGTATATTTATTTTATGCTTTAATAAAAGGGGTTTATCCTATATGATCACCATAATTAATATTTATAATTATAATATAGATTATATCTTGCTAGTTGTCTTATTACTGGGTGATCTTAATGTGGGGTTTTGCTGTAACCTGTTTTAGAGAAGTGAACACTTGGATACATTTTTTTTTTGTTGGTTTTGAATACTGGAAACTTAATATAATGAACGAAGAGATGCTAAATTTAATCATTTTTTTAACATTTCGAATATTTATTTTGTATATTAATTAGATTTTAGATAATAATTGGTTGCAGTATAGAATTTTACCATACAATGCAGCGGTACTATGTGTAATTAATTTGGAACATTAAATATAAATTTGACATCGGACCAAAAGGAAGTCATCAAGTTCATTCAATGGTTTAGTACATTTGTTCTCATTTGTAAACATTAACAAAAGGATTTATTTTAGATAAGGCTGAAAAGCCAAACTAGTGCAAGTCCAAGGATTAAATGATTAAATCCTGTTATTAAAAGATCACATTGCCATGAATGGGATCCAAGATCCAAAGTCTGATGTCCAGGCTATAAATAGAACATGGATCTAGTGTAAATATTGCTTAAACGGGCTGATTGGGAAAATTAATTCATTTCAAATGTACCGTTTATTGACACTGTACACTGTATTATTATTGTCAGCTGTGGATTTTGCTGTCGAATAAGGATGATTTTTATGTTACGGAGTTGTGTCAACTGGTCTGGTAATCACCATATGTTGGTTTTATTGCAGTTCTTTTTGAAATATAATTATCTCTAAATATACGAAATATGTACATGGAATGTATTTTTGTTGCTTCGACTTGATTGTCATGGTTATTCCTGTAGGTGGCGCTGCATTCTTTTGAAATTTATGATTTAAAAAAAGGCAATTTTCTAAAATACATTGTTGGGTGTGTTGCATTTTGCAAGTTAATTTGTGTACATGCCAAACACAACATGGAACTATAAGATTATATTTCATGTCATTTCATGTTTTTTGAATTCTTTGAGTTGCAAATTCGAAATTTGTTGCAATTAAAGAAAAATGTGTAACAAATACATTGTATATGTAATTTGAATTTATCTACCCTTTCCACTTTCAATTATAGAGTATTTAATTATTTCAAACTGAACAATTAAATATTTCATGTTGTGTCATATAGATTTGACATATTGTACATTTTGTAGAGCAAATGTTTATTATTCATAAGTTTATATTTATTATGTTGAATCCAAATCAATATTTATTACTATTCAATTCACAGTCACAGCTGATCAACTTTCTATGCATAACACGAGAAATCTCAATTTGTATAAATTAACAATGAGATAATTGCAAGATTTTATATTAATTAGCATGCTAATTTTATATAATTGTGAATGTATTGTTAACTAGATTCATTTAGACAGTAATAATTATGGACTTAATGACTATTTGTAATATTTGTATGCAGCAGTTAGTGTCAGTCTTTAATTAGAACTTGGCAAAATAACAGAGTTCAATATGAATTGATATTTTTGTATCTTATAGATATTTCATTAACAATATTAACATAACACAAATAGCATGCGATTGCCTGTTCAATGTATTTTTGTAGCGTTACGCATTACAATTGCTAGCACTGGAAATCGGCAATAATCGTGATAAATCTTCCGCTATTATTCGCCGAACAATGATTCATTTTTTTATTAAATGGTTACCCTTGTACATTATTAAGTACATTAATGAATAGATGTAATTTGATTTGTCCTTTTAATGCCCTGGAAATATCAAACGCGTCAAACGAAGTACGATATGTATACATTGAATATAATATGTGAGTAGCACTCACTGGTGGTGAAATGTACAATATCAATTGTGAACTTGTAGTAGCCACAGTTGGCATGTCAATTGGCTCGAGTCTAAAGGATGACTCATGGTGCTCATGATGCAGTATTCCCAGGCCAGGGCTATTAAGTGGTCAGGTTCACATCTACAATGATCTAGTGTGAAACTAATGGTCTAAATTCGTGTGGCCTAGTTTTAGGAGGGAGAAGTGTCAGAATAGATAGATAGATAGATAGATAACTAAATAGATAGATAGATAGATAGATAGATAGACAGACAGACAGACAGATAGACAGATAGATAGATAGATAGATAGACAGACAGATAGATAAAATAGATAGACAGATAGATAAAATAAATAGCCAGATATATAGCCAGATAGACTGATAGATAGATCGATAGATAGATCGATATATAGATAGACAGTTAGATAGATAGACATATAGTTAGATAGATAGACAGATAGATAGATAGAATCAAATAGAATCTGATAGATAGATAAAAAGATTGATAGATAGATACCTCAATGAATGGTGCATGTTAATTTCATTTGGCTTAATAGGAGATAAATTGAAAAATGTTACGGTGAGATTCTTTTCATTCTTAAATCAAACAATTTACGAAGAGGTATTTAAGAATGTAGAAGATGGGGGAACTATTATGTTCAATTGCCATTTGCTTGTTGTTCCTTTACAAAGTAGCAATTTGTCGTTGTGCATATCTGCAGCTGCTCGTTAAAGGGTAATGTGTATTGGTTTCCATGGCAACCGTTTCCGCAGCATTATTCAGCAGCTTGACATGTCTCGTAGGTGCTGTGCTGTTCACACCAGCCAGACTTGTGGGCTGTCTAGCATTTTAGCATGGCAGTGTGATTTACTGCTAAGCATTGCTCAAATAGCTGGGTGCTTGCTGTCTGCATTGCTCACTGAATACTCACAGAATTCTCAGCATTGCTCACTAAATGACACATTATATATATATGAAGATATTGTATATAGTGGAAACCTCTCTATGGAGGCCACCGTTATGTCTAAGCGACTGTATTGCTCTTGATTGTGAAGTATCCTCATTTTTGTCTATCTTTATTAATGACTCGCATGTGCATTATCTGTTAAATTCTGTTGAATGTACATGATGGTTATTCTTTTCATGTATGTATGTACGTAGTTCCTTTTGTAGTTAATTTATGCTAGGTTGTTTTTGCCTCAGATTATTATTTCTTCTAATTAATAAACTCCTCTGAATTGAATGCAGGAACTTCAAGTAGATTCTGTTTGGCTTTGTCTGTATCTCATTATCTTTCTGTTTTGTTCTGTCTTGCGAGTGAACTTTCCCTGTTAAAATGTAGAAACAACATCTACGATTGTTGAAATTTCCTCAATTCCACTGTAAAAAATATTTAGTCACCTCAAACATGTCAGATATTTCCCCCGCGAGACACATTTCCCTGACAAAAGCACTCAAATTGCATGTTTGTACAGGTCTCAACGGAGCGTTGGCTATTGATATTTCCTTCTAAAAACATGTGTTAGATAAATATAATGGCGACATTTAAAAAAATCTACTTGGAGCAATATTTTGGCATTCAATAAGCCAATTTCTCTGTAATTTGTCTTCGAGTCAACCGTGAACATCTTGCGCCATTTCAAATGATTTTTCTAAATTCATAGTCGACGTCAAATCAATCGATACCATTGATCATCTCTCAAGCACTCTCCAGACGACCTTCTCATTGATATTTTATCGACGTCTCATCTCCGCTTCCAAGACTCAGATGTTCGGACTGGTTACTCAAGATTATGGAGACTAATTTTTCGTGTTTTCTTGACATACTGAGATAGTCTGATAATTCTCTTCGGTCAGTTGATAAACATTGAGTAATTTGGCGTAGTTGCAAATCTTGCGATTGCGTTATGTTATAAGTATATAAGCACTCGTTTTCTTACTTTACCATTTCATCATGTTTATTGTGAGCTAGTTGCTTCCGGATGATCCCTCGAGAGTGGAAAGATACTGCCCTGCAGGGCTGCACTATCCAATATTTAGAATTTGGACAATTTATTTATCCTAGAGTAGTCCAGCAGCAAGTGGATTTTGCTCTTATAAATGTGATAATGTCTTCTGTCGACTGGTCTGAAGATTATACATTTCAGTCTGTAACTGTTTTTTCCCACAGTTTGGAAGAAGCTAGGCACAAAAATCCTACACTGGAACTTCTGTAGATTTGATGAAATTGATGCACCAATCTTGGAAGAAATGTATGTTTCTTCCAAGCACCAATAGCGTACTTATCATATACTACAAATACAATTTGATACACATTGTTAGAGGCAGAATTTATGATGAAATGGTGAAGCAGTTGATGGTACGTCCTTGCTGAGTTACAAATTACTAGCAGATTGAAAAAGGCTACTTAAATTCCCAAAATCTGACAAGCTTAACGAATGGGATATTTTGCTTTATTATGTCCTTACCTTTTATGAGTTGTCATGTTTGACAATTTTCCTTTGGGAAAATGCCTCAGAAAGCTGAATGTTAGGTGCAAAGAACTTGCTGATCTGTCAGAAACAACCTGAAAATGTTTGAATTGCAATTCTGTAGACCGTCTTCAGCAGCATTTTGGTCCTTCGAGGCTTGCGATGTTCGCATAAATGCAAATTTCGGGGAAGCAAAATGTTGTTTTTGGTTGCTTGGCTACAATGAAAATTCTCTTCATGAACTTTTAGTACATTAAACTCCTCAAATTATTTTTTGTGTGTGACTTTAATCAATCAACCGACCTTTAAACGTTGCCCCAGGTTGGAAGCTGAAGGTCGTTGTCTGTGCTGAGGAAAGTAAAAGAACCCATGGGTAAATTTGTAACATGGTGTGGACTCCAAGCAGCCTTATCATCTCATCATTACATCTGCCTCTGTTAGCTGGTCATATAAGCTTTAGAACCAGTAGCGTTGAGATCAGTAATCTCCAATATGGATCACTGATTGAGACAAGACCATTGAACATTTGAAATTTGAAAATTGATATAATGTGGCTTTAGTGTGCTGTTGTGTTATATAGGAATGGTTATCTCTCAATTCCGTTCCATTTTATGAATAATTAAATACAGTCAGGAAAATTGTCAACAATTTTTATTGCTATTTGTCAGATGTTTACTGACTGGCCTGCCCTTATTCTGAATTGAGCCCTGGATATATTGATTGCAGTCCAGCTAACCTGTGGGAGGCAGCTAAAACTGGGTGGCTCAGATCTATGCATTACCCCGCAGACAGGTAGAATGCTTGCCTGCAAAATGCTGTTGGAACCGTTTCCATGGCAACTGTAGTATCTTTTGTGAGCCTGTGTATGGTGACAGCAACTTCTTTTGTGTGGTGATGCAGCCGCTGCTGCGGAGGCTGTGGCGTTCGTGTCACAGCGGTGTCAAGAGCGATGTCATATTTATGTATGAGCGGTACAGTCACGCCAAGAAATACTTGAGATGCTTTTACGTTTTGCAAATAACCGATTGCAAAAACATGGGAACTAGAATCGTAGTAGAATGATAAATGTAGTCATTGACTGTCATTGACTGCCACTGAAATAAATTTTTAATCATATCCGCGAATTCGATGTCATGATGTCATAAGTTAATTGCAGTTTGACTCCGCAGCAAAATTTTAGTGGCTGAATGATTGTTAGTGTAACTGTATGATGTAATTATAATATTTTTTGAGGTACGTTTATAAGCAAAGATATATATTTATTATCGGCCAAGGATAATGAAAATGTCACAATGCGATGATGTGATGATGATGCTACCTATATCAGTCTTCCCAAAGTCTGCCGGACCGACGGACCTGACCGGCCAAATTTCAATCGATCTGGCCAAATAGCAAATACCACATATTTTATAATGATAATTCATAAAGATATGGGCTTATTTTGACATTTGATCCGGCAAAGTCAGCGGAACTTCGGGAAGACTGCTATATTGCTGAAGCATATAAATATACCTGATAGTATGAGTATTAGGGTAGGATAAAAAGTTGTTAATACCTGGGAGATGACAAATCATCCTATTTATAGGAATACCCTGGGTACCAGTAGTAATTAACATGACAAAATCCATGTTAGATTATCATATATAAGGAAGCTAAATTAATAGAATTTGGTGCAACTTGGTGGTGTTTATCCGATAGTCGCATTTTATGCTTCCAAAATAATCAGATCACTACAGATAATGTGATTAATTGTGAAATTGTCTTAATGGTAAGATTTAATTGTGAAATTGTCTTAATGGTAAGATATTCTTGTAAGTTTTTTAAATGCATAACATCATAGTCATGCTGTTAGGACTTAGTCCGCGATTCTCTGACGTCATATGTTGAATGTCATACGCTGATGAATTGTCATATGAATTGTCATATGCTTTGGCACAATTGACCTCATGACGTCGTGACAATGTGACATGATGCTGACATCGTACAACATAATACATAGCGAACATAGTTGACATGCTATTACTTGTTCAGCATTGTACTTCCTGGATGAATACATGAGAGCTGACAGACTCTTTCCCGAATGTGATAAACTGTTGTTGTGAAACTAGTGGATGTAACAGAGCCAATATAGACGGATTTCCCCCAATGTGAAGTCGAAATGTCTAAAGTGGGAATTCTCTTGCGTCATCAACTCACTACTAGTAGTCCCTTTCATTTTCATATTTCAGTATATAGATAGTTGAGGTGGATTGTGCATCATGTCAGTTATCATGGTTGTATCATCGTTATTGTGAGTTATTTCAATTTCGTATTTGATTGGAGCATTGTGAAGTGAGCATCAGTATATATCTTTCCTGATTTGGTTAGTAAAAATTAGATAATTTAAGGAAACATTGATAGCTTGATGAAATAACTTTGTCGTTATGTTGTAGTAGTGACTGTATTTTGCTTACATGTATATTCTTTATAATTATTAGATTAGCAATCCACAAGATCGAGGGTTCGAATATTATATAAATGCGTAGAAAATCTTTAAAGAATTTATGATTTTGTATTAGTTAACTCCCTTCCATGAGGGATATAACTAACGTATACTCCACTAAGCATATTTACGAATTTGTTTGAGTTTTTGTTTTGTTTTACTGCCTTTATTACTCAAGACAAGTTCAGTTTGCACTCAGGAGGGAGTTAACTAACATTTTCATTGGTTATAATCCGCTCAGAGCAATAGGGAAACAGTCGAAGTGGAGTATATTCTGTGTTATTGCTTGGTCAGCACTGTCTGCTAATTCCATGCGCTAATTTTGGCATATATAATATATATATAATACGTATAATAATTATATTCGCTATGACTCATCTAGATCTTTGCTTATTCTTCAGCTCTTTAAGGTTTATCACTATTTTTATCATAGTTTATCTTAGGTTATGATGATCAGATGGTACTTGACTTCTCGTTCTAAATTGAAATTGCTATCATAGTACATATAGGCGTTTCTTTTGGTCCCATCGAACAGTTTAGAATGCTGATAGCCTGAAGGTGCTTTTCCCTCTACAGTGTAAAATGGTTAACAACTTGTGTCCATTCATGTAGATACGAAAATAACTGAATTGAGATGTTGCTCGTCAGGGATTACACTTTATTTTTGTCGTTCATTTTGGAATTATTCACCAGTTCTGATTTTGATGAGACACGACTTATATTTAATTTTCTTGTGTAGTCTAGACTAATTTTCGAAGGCAAACACAGATTAAATTGGTAATAGCTCAAGAAATTGCTTTTGTCACAGTGGAATTATGATATTGGCACTGTAATTACTTATGAGCAAAAACTGAAATAGGTTTCATCATTTTGAACAGTTATAATGATGCATTTCATCACCAATTTTGCTGTCTTTGTTGCTATGGATATCTTATGATCATGCAAATGTTTAAAATCGTCCAAATAGATGTCAGAAAATGTATCTTGATTCTCTCTGAAATGGCTGGAAGAATTTCTTTTATGATGTGGTTGGCTGATGTGTCTTTTTCTGTATTTTCAGAACTCCAATAGAAGATTCGACTAGAAAAGAGTGCAGGATTTAATCTAAAAATGGCGCTGAAGTCAGTGATGATCTAGTCACAGAAGACGATTTCCTGTGATAACTTTGGAATTGTAGAATACGCATCGACGTCAAGATGGAGAATAAATTAACTTTGTTAGAGGAACAGCTCCTAGATGGCAGCATGAGTATTGCTAAATTGAGGGGCGGCGGGGTTTATGAAGTCGGTGTGCACGGGTGCATGCGAAGCCAATCTCACGATTCGGGATTGGTAGCAGATTTTGAAAGCTCGGACCACACTACTCTGAAACCCCTAGCGGCTAAAAAGGGACACTGTAGGAGCCAGTCGAGTGATTATCATGGCGAAAGGATTGTCAACCACATTGTAACGAAAGGTAGTAAGAACCTGTCTGCCTGTAGGAGTTATTCGAACTCGTTAATGGAAGATAGATTGACCTACGGTCACCATTTGCATTGTCACACCAATTCAATGAATAAAGGCGGGTCAGTATCGGCAGAATTGCTCCAATCAGAAGCTCCGCTCTATGCGCATAACTGTGATACTATCAAAGACTCCAGTACGATAACGGAGGAATTGAGCCAATCGCTGCTGTCTTTACAATCGGATGACGGTTACCATGGCGATTTGACGCTAGTCAACACTAATCAGTCCAACAGGACTTCTCCTAGTAACGCGTCTTGTGATCACTCGGAAACTAACGCCACACATCCATCTGAACTTACTGCACCATCCTCCCAATCTCTCAAAGATAGCAAGTCGCATACGGTGACCTTCGTCTCGGGTGGCCACATCAACGCCCTCTGTACATCGACACCCAAAAAGAGCGGTAGCAACTCCTCAAAAGACTCTAAACACAACACTACGCCCTCTCAAAGATCCAGACACAATTCAGGCGCTAGCGACGTCACAAAGAAAGGCTCATCTTCACCGAAACAGTCGTGGTTGCTACGATTGTTCGAGTCGAAGATGTTCAACATGTCCATCGCTATCTCGTACCTCTATAACTCCAAGGAGCCTGGTGTACAAACCTATATTGGTAAGACGGGATTTTTATTTTGTATTTTAACCAGCAAATTTATATCAGAAGTTTTGGCATTTAGATAATATGTGAAATGGCATGACTAAATGACGTAAATCACAAGCCTAGGAAAAATTTACTTGAATCACGAAAATAGTGTTAAATTTCTTCTGAAATTCATCATTTATAAGCTTTTGTAACTTCATGACATCGGAGAATTTTCTGACAATGCAATTTCAAATCGTGATTCTGCTAACAGTCAAAATGAGCTGACAAACTTTCCTTGCCGACATAACATTAAAATAAATGCTATTTTCTCATCATTGTCTTATTGAAAAGTAAGGCCATAATATTTGAGACTTTCTTGCGAAATATGAAGTGATTCTACTATTACATCTCTACCATTGTTTCTGAAAATTATTTTCGATGCTTGCATTGACTCACTGACAAAACCTTCCATTTTGTTTCCGCAGGCAACAGAATGTTCAGTTTCCATGATGATGACGTGGACTTCTATCTGCCGCAACTGGCCAATATGTACATCCATATGCATGACGTTGCGGAGGCAATTCATCCTTACATTGTTCACAGGTAATACATCTTGTAGATATGAGAGGCAAAAAGATGTCTCCTTGCATAATGCCGAAACTAGTCTTGTGCGCTCAGCTGTTCTGTATTGTATTGTATTGTGTTGATATGGATTCCGGTATGGGTACTAGACTCTCGTTGACTGTTTAATGTATAGCAGGCACTGCTTAAACCACAGGAAACCACTAGGGACTCGAATTATCTCCATAAATGTGTAGGATTAGTTAGGAATAGGGACGGAGATGTGGCTCATTAACTTAAGAAGTTAATGAACGAACAGTGCAGGGAGTGGGGTTAGAACCGATGCACCGACGCTGCTATAGAACAATCCATTGTAGAAGTCACATGTATACTCTTGGCCACTAGTGCTTCTAACAATCAAGAAATAATTCGACAACAGTGAATTAAGGAGTACTTACTAGATTGTTATACAGACAGACAGACAGACAAAGTATTTATTTTGACCATAAACTTACAATTTACATAAACAATCAAGGAAAACTGGTTATATTATGGTCATAGGAGACGTTCACTAAGGCCAAAAGCATTTTTAATACGCCGGGTGTAACACTATGTGTGTGTGTGATTAGGGCTTTACGTCCTGTATTTCTGCACCTGATGGGCTAATTAGAACAGGCAGGGACCATGGCAATGAGACGAAGGATGAAACAGCCATCCAACTTAGGCTCGACCGGGAATCAAACCCGGGACCCAGCGGTTGGAAGCCCAGAGCGCTACCTCTGAGCTAGGCCTCCGCCTTGTAACACTGAAGTCCGAGTAGTAGTGTTATGTAAAGGACTGTATCTCTTATTCTGCTTGGTAAGATATGAATGATATGCAGTGTGAATGATGGAAAAATGCAGATTGGAATTGACACTCCGCTGAATTAATGAGGGTTCTGTGGTTGTCGTGTGGGACTGATGTGGAATTGCTCAGCAGCTAATATGGGAATGGTATGTGACGAATACAGAAAAGTAGAAAACTACTCGCAATAATGCCCGAGTGGCCTGTACTACATGCGAACAGTTGTTTGGTCAAAATTCTTGGCTACTTAATCGGATGTAAATGGATTTGCAGGAAGAAATGGCACCTCATATTGCTCCCATTGCTGATTCACTTATGTATTTGTTAGAGTGATGGCCTGAGAAAATACCTAATGAATAATCATCAGCACAATTAGGAGACAAACTCCAAAACAACAGTTATGATGTCACAATCACCATGTAAACAATGGTCAGCTAATGACATCACAAAAACTGACCATTGGTCAATTACGCTGAAAATGAGGTCATGTATGTGCATAATGCTGGGGGCGTGAATAGAGTCTATTGCTGAGCATTCGACTACTTAATTATCAAATGTTGGGACAATTCCCAACATCCAACATAATTTGCCTAAATATTTCTTCCTTGATAATGTTAAATATTTAACGAGTTAAGCATTGTCAAAGCTGCTAAGCTACTAAGTTGAGAGATGCACTCTTAGAGAATGACATTTAGATGATGTCGGCTAATCAGACTAGAATATTGCGGGGGAAGGTCTTACACCCACACCCGACTTTGAATGTCAGCGACTAATCACTCTGTCGGCCAGACAGTCTATCTATCACCCCTACCCTTAGTTTCTCGCTGACATTTTAATCAAGACACGAAGACTCCCTCCAAAGGTCGGGTTCATTTCAAGGATTAAAGAAATATCTTTGAAATACTCGTGAAAGTAGTCTGGCTAAATTTAATTTAGTGAGCTTATTTAATCAGAAAAATATTGAAAAAATTCTGATATAGGCCTTGGATGCTTCTTTAACATGTTATCCAAATTTACAGCAGAACATGAGACACTGTGTCGTTGTGAAGAAAGGGTGTTTCTTAAGGTGCTCTGAATATCGCCAGAGAGTATAACGGTTACGCTCTCTGATATCGTTGAATTTGGATCTATTAGAACCACAAGCAGACCATGCAGATGTAATGATGAGATGATTTATGGAGCGCTTTGAGGCTGAAATTTGCTGGCACACTAATGCTTGCTTCATATTTCCTACTATCATTTATCATTGTTAATTGGCATATTAATGTCAAAATGGCAGTCTACAAGTCTATGGGTTCAATATATTATAAATATGATAAATTGTTTTACTTTTAGGCAGTGCTGTATTTAAGTTTTAGAAGAGTCAGCAGTATTGGAATAACCTTTAGTGCAACTTTTACCCATCTGTTTATGGGTGGGGTCTTTTACCTGCCTCAATCACTCAGCATAGGTGCAATTTTGAGGGGTTATAGTGCTGCACAAACATACAACTCCACATCGGTACATAGTTAGTATGTAGAATGCTACATTTAAAAACTTCATGCAGACCAGACAGCGAAAAATGCTGGTGATGGGCCTAACACACAATCCTGGCATTTTGCCATTCTCTATGAACTCGGCAGGTTAGTACAGACAAACCTCATGATGAAGACCATCATTGGTGGGTAGGGTGAGGTGGTCTGCTGAATGGGGAGAAGAAGTACCACAAGAGGTCACTGACACCGTAGCAGATAAGTTTTGTTTGATGACGTCACCTATATTGTGACGTCATCCATGTAAGAATAGTGTAGTGACGTCATCTTATTGTCTTTTTATGTACGATGGTCGTAGTGCCCCCTGTAGGCTCTGTTACTTTTTCTCCCCATTGTGAGGTAAACTGTTATTCCACGATGATGTCAGAAATGTGCCCCTTAAAACTTGAGATCAGTCTTATTTCGGAGTTTGCATCAGATCAGTGATATGAAAAACAGTATATATATAGATAAATATTATAAATTGGAGGTGCCTTGTACTCGGTGTCTATGCTGAGGCAAGTAAAAGACCCCACCGATGGGGTAAATGTATAACATGACATGGACTTCAGGCTTATCATCTCATCATTACGTCTGCCTTTGGCAGCTTGACATATATATAGGCTGACTAAGCTCTAGACTAGCAGATGCAATACGAGTATAGTCAGTACACTATTTACAATACAATCCAGTTTTAGTGCCAGATTTCTTGGTTTCAATATTTAAGATGGTCTTTATTTGCTATTCCTCTGTATATCATAACAGAAATAAAAGAATACCTCAAGTCAAAAAAAAGGCATGGAAAGTATGAATAATGCTAACAAAAAAAACCATGGAAAAAACGCTAAGCAGCTGACAAAAAAAACTGCCAACAGATGTTTCTAGCACCCCTAGGGGTTAAAAATTACTTCCTGGGGAAATTTAGGGGAGACACCATGGAAGACACAAAGTTAATGGTGTAAAAAAGCCGAAATGATATTCTCAGATGGTAGCAGAAAGATGTAGCTAAAGGATAGAGATAGAATAGAGATAGAAAAGAGGGATAGGTTTACATGACTGAGATTATGGCTTAAGGATAGGTGCATAGAGGGTAGAAGTGGTTGAGGGATTTCGAAGGGTTTGTAGTTTGTACTAGACCGAAACATTGCTGTCATTTGCAAGCACATCGATAGCCCTCGTTACCTCGTCGTGAGGCAGTTTTTTGGACTAGGTTTTTACTATATAGTATATAATATAATTTAGCAGTTCAGTGTTTTTCAGAAAAATAATGAATTATGGAATATATAACATGCTAAATGCATATAGACACACTATTTCTACTCTTGCACATTTCTTGCTATTTATATGCATCATATCATGCAGCTTATTTTGTAAATATATGATGAAGTTAATACAGAGTAGGTGACTAACAGCTCCAGGGGTTCCAGACTCCTTGCTTTTTTCTGGGTGGCCTCTCTATAGTGGCTTATATCCTTAATGGAGTGGTCACCCATGATAGAAATCTTGAATTTATAATCTTTTATGCCGATTATTGTCCTATATATGTGATTATGTTATGTTGCCTTCGTTCGGTACCAATATCTCTCTGAAGTGTCTGTCAGATTATGAATTTGTAGTACAAAATTATGTATATTATTATTAAACCTACAATCTGGCAGATTAATAACAATTTATTACATGCATTCTTATAAGGGAAGTTCAACTATAACAAAGTCATTGTCCACAAACTAATATTATGCCTTTCGTTTACGCCTAAATTCGCATGAATTAAACCTAGTTTAGCCGTTAAAACTGTCCAAAGTTGTTGGTTACAAGAGAGTCCAACTGTATTGCCAAACTGAGACATTTTCTGTAATTAATTTTAATTATATTGTATTCTTTATTTCAACGATGTAATATTACATTTGTTGCCAAATAAAATATATTCTCTCTCTCTCTATTTAAGCTATAATTTTAGTGCGCTGTATTTATTTGCTGCAATTTGCTTGTAAATTGAGTTAAGCAATGCAAAGACTTGTCTTAGACAGTTGTATCCCCAAACATAATAATCATCAAAATAATTAATTATAAACAAAGATCGACATGATTTATGTAGGTCTGGTCAGGTACTTGGCGTTATCGATAAAATTATGAGGCTACATTAGTAATAAATTAGTTGAAATTACTGATGTATCGGGTGATAATATGGATCATGAACCTATATGATATCTATTCGCTAATTATCATGATTATCCTTGGTCGTGATAATTGTAACAGGATAAAGCATGAAATAGGGAGCCTAATTATCAACTCAAATCCCAGATCATTGTATATATATATATATATATATATATATATATATGATCATGTGGCTCATATTGATATTGATGTTGATAAAAAATTTGTTAACCCTGAGGGAAAATAAACAGGAATATCAAACGAGACCTGTGGCGGAATTCTGTTGATTCATACGATTTCTCTTTGAACTCGTTCAACCTGCTGTGCAGCATATGAGCCTCCTGGGTATACTAGGCCTGTGTAGAATATCCCTCGGCTGAAATAAAATGTATTACTCATACCATAGCTATTTACGTCGTACAATATGCTGTTGTGCCAGACAGGAGAATTGATGTACTGTACATGTCAAACATTTCATTGCATATATTAAATAATAATAATGTTGTTTTTATTATAGAATAATAATATTTTATTTATTTATTGTTGAATGTCACAATTAAGCAACAAATTAATAAAACTACAGAGAAAGATCTTTGAATTGAACAACTTCTCATTGTGCTAGTGCCTTTTGCAATATTTTGAATTTTCCTTTCTTGAATGGGGAGAAAAAGTAACAGAGCCTACAAAGCATGAAATTGGGAGCCTAATTATCAACTCGAATCCTAGATCATTCCTTTATAGGAATAGTTGTTGGTAATTTCGTGCTGAAGCTGATAAAATAATAATACCATGTATGAGTTTATTTCGTATACTATTTCCATTATCATGCACTACGAATGTAGTTCATGGAAAAACAATAAGATGACATCACTGTATGTAAACTGTTGTAACATGGATGATGTCAAAAAATAGATGACGTCATCAAACAATACTTATCCGCTACTGTGGCAGTGACCTCTTGTGGTGTTTTTTGAAAGTATTTAAGGGGATAAGGGAAGAGCTCAATTTTTGGGGAGAAACAGGCTGGTAGGAAACTCTGCTAGCACTTTAAAAGTTTATTCAATACATATATGTATTGCAATGTTTTTGTCATCAGTTTAAATATGATTGTTTAATAATTATTGTTGCACATATATGATATCTATTCGCTAATTATCATGATTATCCTTGGTCGTGATAATTGTAACAGGATAAAGCATGAAATAGGGAGCCTAATTATCAACTCAAATCCCAGATCATTGTATATATATATATATATATATATATATATATATATATATGATCATGTGGCTCATATTGATATTGATGTTGATAAAAAATTTGTTAACCCTGAGGGAAAATAAACAGGAATATCAAACGAGACCTGTGGCGGAATTCTGTTGATTCATACGATTTCTCTTTGAACTCGTTCAACCTGCTGTGCAGCATATGAGCCTCCTGGGTATACTAGGCCTGTGTAGAATATCCCTCGGCTGAAATAAAATGTATTACTCATACCATAGCTATTTACGTCGTACAATATGCTGTTGTACCAGACAGGAGAATTGATGTACTGTACATGTCAAACATTTCATTGCATATATTAAATAATAATAATGTTGTTTTTATTATAGAATAATAATATTTTATTTATTTATTGTTGAATGTCACAATTAAGCAACAAATTAATAAAACTACAGAGAAAGATCTTTGAATTGAACAACTTCTCATTGTGCTAGTGCCTTTTGCAATATTTTGAATTTCCTTTCTTGAATGGGGAGAAAAAGTAACAGAGCCTACAAAGCATGAAATTGGGAGCCTAATTATCAACTCGAATCCTAGATCATTCCTTTATAGGAATAGTTGTTGGTAATTTCGTGCTGAAGCTGATAAAATAATAATACCATGTATGAGTTTATTTCGTATACTATTTCCATTATCATGCACTACGAATGTAGTTCATGGAAAAACAATAAGATGACATCACTGTATGTAAGCTGTTGTAACATGGATGATGTCAAAAAATAGATGACGTCATCAAACAATACTTATCCGCTACTGTGGCAGTGACCTCTTGTGGTGTTTTTTGAAAGTATTTAAGGGGATAAGGGAAGAGCTCAATTTTTGGGGAGCAACAGGCTGGTAGGAAACCCTGCTAGCACTTTAAAAGTTTATTCAATACATATATGTATTGCAATGTTTTTGTCATCAGTTTAAATATGATTGTTTAATAATTATTGTTGCACATATATGATATCTATTCGCTAATTATCATGATTATCCTTGGTCGTGATAATTGTAACAGGATAAAGCATGAAATAGGGAGCCTAATTATCAACTCAAATCCCAGATCATTGTATATATATATATATATATATATATATATATATATATATGATCATGTGGCTCATATTGATATTGATGTTGATAAAAAATTTGTTAACCCTGAGGGAAAATAAACAGGAATATCAAACGAGACCTGTGGCGGAATTCTGTTGATTCATACGATTTCTCTTTGAACTCGTTCAACCTGCTGTGCAGCATATGAGCCTCCTGGGTATACTAGGCCTGTGTAGAATATCCCTCGGCTGAAATAAAATGTATTACTCATACCATAGCTATTTACGTCGTACAATATGCTGTTGTGCCAGACAGGAGAATTGATGTACTGTACATGTCAAACATTTCATTGCATATATTAAATAATAATAATGTTGTTTTTATTATAGAATAATAATATTTTATTTATTTATTGTTGAATGTCACAATTAAGCAACAAATTAATAAAACTACAGAGAAAGATCTTTGAATTGAACAACTTCTCATTGTGCTAGTGCCTTTTGCAATATTTTGAATTTCCTTTCTTGAATGGGGAGAAAAAGTAACAGAGCCTACAAAGCATGAAATTGGGAGCCTAATTATCAACTCGAATCCTAGATCATTCCTTTATAGGAATAGTTGTTGGTAATTTCGTGCTGAAGCTGATAAAATAATAATACCATGTATGAGTTTATTTCGTATACTATTTCCATTATCATGCACTACGAATGTAGTTCATGGAAAAACAATAAGATGACATCACTGTATGTAAGCTGTTGTAACATGGATGATGTCAAAAAATAGATGACGTCATCAAACAATACTTATCCGCTACTGTGGCAGTGACCTCTTGTGGTGTTTTTTGAAAGTATTTAAGGGGATAAGGGAAGAGCTCAATTTTTGGGGAGCAACAGGCTGGTAGGAAACCCTGCTAGCACTTTAAATGTTTATTCAATACATATATGTATTGCAATGTTTTTGTCATCAGTTTGAATATGATTGTTTAATAATTATTGTTGCACTTCAGATGCCGTAGCAGTGTTGAATTCAGCCTCCGGACCGCATGGCTTTTGGGAGCGTACTGCGCCGATGTTCTGAAGCCGAACTGGAAAAGTAGCCAGGGTGCCAAGTTGAAGAACATGATCTTAAACGAGGAATTGAGGTGAGTTTAAGCGAATAATAAAATATGAAGCACTTATATACTATACATTAACTGCATGGTAGAATAGTAATATTTATTTAATATTAATTTAATATTTATTTAATAATAATGACAATATTTATTTATTAGCATGGCATGGTAGATATATATTGGAAGTACTAACATCTATTGTAACACACAGAATTCATTGTTATTTTGTTCATTTTAAGATAGGTGATTTTGTAGATTTATTGGAATATGTATAGTTTATCATGTTTATGGTATATCATAAATGTGTATTGTTTACTTATTTTCGTAATTGACATATTTTTGTGCGTTAATGTCAAAAACGTGTGGTCCAACTTTATAAGAACAGTTGTTGGTAATTTTGTGCTGAAGCTGATAAAATAATAATACCATGTATGAGTTTATTTCGTATACATTTCTGGGGTATGAATAGTAACAGAAGCTAGATTTCATAGATTAGTTTATGTTATTAGGTATTTCGATCATTTTTTATGACGCTTTTCTTGTAGTTTCCAGTCACAATCATGTCATGATATTTGACAATTATGTCACTTTTGAATTTGATTCAAGACGGGGGGAAATATTGTAATGAATAACGGAAGTTGTTAATGCTGTTACCATAGTAACCAACTGGCCTACTGCCATAATATAGGGTTTAGATCGCCTCTAAACAGATGTTGACAACATCATACAAAATGTACTGTGCCAAGACAATTAATTGTTGTCACGGCAACGCTAGGTGACAATAGCCATTGTTTTCTCCCTCACAATGATGATGATCATATGATGATGATAATGGAAAAGGGTGTCATTGAAAATGATGATAAACAATGATATGAAGTGTTGGACTCAAAGTAATAAGAGATAAAGTTGGAAAATATCGCGTAAGATTCATAATGCTTAATCAATGAGATGTATAGTATTCGTCGTATGAAATTATATGTGATTTCATGACAGGGTTCAAGATTCAAAACATTTGATAAGGAAAGCAACTCAGTTTGTTTAGGAAAAAGGGGATAGTTAGTGGAGTCTTGGTATTCATGTCTTTATCATGTCATCACTACGTCTGCCTTTGATAGTTTGTCAGTGCGAATGCAGCGACAGAAAAGCTTTCGTGTTCTATATCATGTTAAGATAAAAAGAGTAAAAAAATTTAAGGGCTTTTTAATTGAATTTGGATTACTGAATTTAGTGACGTAGATAATGACTCCCAAGCAGCCTTATCATCTCATCATTATGTCTGCCTTTCTGGCAGCTGGTCGTATAAGCTGACTAAGCTTCAGTCCTGTAGCACTGGAGGGATTTCGTCTTACAATTTAGCCACACCTTTGCTCCATAAGGAAACCTTTGAGCTCACTGGTTCATTGTGCTTAGAGGACAAACACGGCAGTATATACACAAACTCGCTTGAATGGGTCACCTGGATCCTCAAATAATGGTTTCCATGGCAACCCAATGTCTTTAGAACAATGTTGGAATATTCTCATGCTAAGGGCACACTCTTCATGCTCTATACTTTTGCTGTACATTCTAGAAAAAAAAGAGAAAAGTAATTACTGTTTTTGGCAGTTTTACGTGATAAACTTACTTTTTAAGTAAAACGAAAGTGTACATTTTTAAGTAAAAATAAAAAAGAACGAAATTATTTTGTCAATTATCGAGTAATTGTAAATAAATCCGAGTAATTTCCCGTAGCAATTTAGTTCATAACTAATAATTAAATATCTGTTGGTATACCGGATTTGTTATTATTATAAAAATAGTTTTTCAGTGTAGTTTTTATCTAGGAAAACATAGGGAAAATACTGTGTTATTAGAATATCAAAATTGGAGTTTGTTTTGAAAATTGAGAAATCTATACAACTGAACTCAACGACAACCTACTACAATAAAACTATCAACAAATTCTAAAATAGCCACTAAACAGAAACCAGTGGAGTGCTTTAAGAAACCCTGTTGGTCTAATCTTTTAGAAAAGCGGTCAATTACTCGAAATAACTTCAGTGTACTCAAGACTCTCAGAAAACCCCTCTGAGCTAAAAATAGACACACTTAAGAAGATTTATAGAAGATTTATAGAACTCTGCAGTCCGTGACGTCATCTCAGGCTTGGCTGGTTCCACTTCTATCAAAGACCCAATAGTGGATCCACTATAGGGTCTTTGCTTCTATTAAAGCTTGTTTACTCTACATGAAAGTTTTCAAGGAAGGGAAGTTTGTTTGAATAAACAATTTAAAAGAAGGGAAGGGCTAGATTGTTGGCCCAAACTGGGCGTGATTTAGCAATAAATATTTGTTGAATTTGCACTTTTTGTACTAAATGGAGTTTTCCTAGGATTGGTGCTGTAGACGTCTACGTGTATTATATATGTATAATGACATTATATCGGAAACTTTGAATAAATTCTAACGTGTAGTTGAACAACTTAAGAAATGAGATTTTAAAACTTAAAAGAATAGGCTGTAGATAAAAATGTTTTTCGAGGAAATCTATTAAATGAGATTTATTTCAAATGGAAAAGATCTCCATTAACAGACATGAGATGAGACAGCCTTCTCATTTAATCATTACGTCTGCCTCGGAAAATTCACGAATATATTTATTACCATATTTTGTAGTGTTTCAACTGAACAAAACGTGTAGTAACTCGTATGCATAAAGTGAATATTTTACCGTTTTCAATAGATTGATTAGATTACTCAATACCTGTCAGATTTGAGACACTTAGTAATTATTGATATGCTGCACTGAAGTGAGTTCAAGTCGTATTTAGGTATTTCGGAGTCGCTGTAGGGTAATCAGCTTTGGACTGTCCAAATGCTACATTTCCTGGGGTTTACGAATTCGTATTCATTTGAACTCAGCATTCGTCTTAGTCTTTTCGTTTCCCTGTGAAGTTCACAGTCTCATGGCCAAGTAGCTAAATATTTCAGCAACTTAAATATATTAGTAGGCATAATACAAGCTCGCCATTATCAAAATAACTATTTGTCAATCATTGACATTGACACCTTACATTTTACATGTTTTATAACCTTGTGTGAATTAACTATTAAATGAGTCAAGTATATGATTGTGTACCATTCCAAACTTGTTTTCAATGTGTGAACATAACAGAATAGCGGAATAATTAGTCATTAAAGTGAAATTGAACATTGTAATAGGATGATCAAAGATAATATGTATTTGTTATTTACTATTTATGTAGTTAACTCGGATTAATATAATTAATCCATAAGAATAGTTTCTTAGCAACTATGTATTGACCAAATGTTATGTAACTCTAGCTATAATACTGCTATATACATTGATTTTCCTCTTAAAATGTTTATTTATAGACCAAAAACATCATCCCTTGGTTATGTGAGCTAGACCGTAAAGGTCAATAACCTTATTTCATATATTTAGATTTTTTAACTGCTAAACTTTTTTGTCACATAGATTCTTGAATAGCATAAAAATGAACTTAGATACAAAATATGAACTTAGTATTATTTGAATTCAAGTCTATCATTTTGTATATTAAGATAATTGCTACATAATAGTGCAACCCCTCTAGAACTAATGCTTGTTGCTATCAAGGATAGATTAATAAATGAAATTGTCTCTATCAAGGATAGATTAGGTAATGAAATTGTCTCTATCAAGGATTGATTAATTAATGAAATTGTCTCTATCAAGGATAGATTAATTAATGAAATTGTATTCATCAAGGATAGATAAATTAATGAAATTGTCTCTATCAAGGATTGATTAATTAATGAAATTGTCTCTATCAAGGATAGATTAATTAATGAAATTGTTTCGATCAAGGAAAGATTAATTAATGAATTGTCTCTATCAAGGATAGATTAATTAATGAAATTGTCTCTATCAAGGATAGATTAATCAATGGAATTGTCTCTATCAAGGATAGATTATCATGATTATTATATGAAATTAATGAAATTGTCTCTATCAAGAATAGAATAATCCATGAAATTGTCTCTATCAAGGATAGATTAATTAATTAAATTGTCTCTATCAAGGATAGATTAATCAATGAAATTGTCTCTATCAAGGATAGATTAATTAATGAAATTATCTCTATCAAGGATAGATTAATTAATGAAATTATCTCTATCAAGGATAGATTAGTTAATGAAATTGTCTCTATCAAGGATAGATTAATCAATGAAATTGTCTCTATCAAGGATAGATTAATCAATGAAATTGTCTCCATCACGGATAGATTAGTTAAGGAAATTGTCTATCAAAGATAGATTAATCAATGAATTGTATCTATCAAGGATAGATTAGTTAATGAAATTGTCTCTGTCAAGGATAGATTAATTAATGAAATTGTCTCTATCAAGGATAGATTAATCAATGGAATTGTCTCTGTCAAGGATAGATTAATTAATGAAATTGTCTCTATCAAGGATAGATTAGTTAATGAAATTGTCTATCAAAGATAGATTAATCAATGAATTGTCTCTATCATGGATAGATTAGTTAATGAAATTGTCTCTATCAAGGATAGATTAATCAATGGAATTGTCTCTATCAAGGATTGATTAATTAATGAAATTGTCTCTATCAAGGATAGATTAATTAATGAAATTGTTTCGATCAAGGAAAGATTAATTAATGAATTGTCTCTATCAAGGATAGATTAATTAATGAAATTGTCTCTATCAAGGATAGATTATCATGATTATTATATGAAATTAATGGAAAATCCACCATTGAGTTAGTAATTGATGCAATTATAGCACTGCCCACAATTATTGCCATGCAATGAGTCGCACTACCAAATAAGAATGTTAGATTTTCATTTCTATTGTAGATTTATTTGTCACTTCTGCCCGATTAATTAGGGCGTGGTCGATTATTGTTTTGGCCCACGCCTGAATTAACCGATTAAAGCAGGTGTGGGGAATAATACTTCATAATAGACAGGTGATAAATTGTGGTAATTCCAGCTATGGCCGTGATTGTCACTCAATACATTGGTAAATAACCATTTATTAGGCGGTGGTAACAGTGAGCGTTATAAATGAGTTTCGTTTTAAACTTGTTGTTATACATTTGAATTCCTTAATAAGCTTACAAATTGCTGTTATTCAGCAGAAGCAGCTACACCTGCATGTATGGATTCTGTTACGGCCGCATATATATATATTTTCATACATTAGATCAGTTGTAGATTTTGTGCGTTTGTCAGGAGTTTGTCATAAGCATACAGAGTCCCACCCTTTGATTGCATGCTCGAGAGCCAAACCCTAACAGGAAATCTTGGTATATTTCATACTGGGTATTCTGATCAATAGTTAACCAGGTGTGGCTTCATCTCATACGAGCAATGCGATGCGGGTGTAACCGAAAGCTCTAATGTGATGAGGCCAAACTGATGGATGATTGTCACTGTGTTTGTTTAGGTTTATCATAAAATCAGAAGAAAATGGGAGTTTAAAATTGGGAAGAAGTGCAGTATAGCGGACCCAAATTTATGACCATATTTATTTAGTGAGCCTCATTGCCAGGCCTGTGACGTCAAATGCTTGAAATCAATGTGTGATGTCCCTAACAAGCGGCGGTGGAGATCATTTTCAAGGCAATAACGCAGCTTATTGTTGTTTATTTATTTTTTGGGGTTGCCGCCACCAAATGTTATATTCTTATTGTGTGCCAGAATGAAATTTGCTAAAAAATAGTATTTCATTGACGCCAAATATGGACATAAATTTGGGTCCGCTATACTGCACTAAACCCTAAAATTGGATTAGGATTAACGTATTAGGGTAGTCAATGGTAATGTCGTGCTAGGGTAGTTCTCTAACTTTGATTAACTTTTACAATAGTGCATTCCTCCAACGCAAGTAATTGCCACCCATGACATTTGATGTGATGTTTTGTGCTGTTTATGAATTATGATTCTACAATTATGACATGGTTGATATTTGACCACTGGGTGGGGGGGGGGGGGTCTTTTACACATTTACCCCATGGGTGGGATCTGTTACTTCCCTCAGCAAAGACACTGAGTAGACGGACAATTTAACGTCTTATCCGAACTATATCCAGCTGAGATGTTGCTCATGAAGGGTGCCGGGGCCCAGGATTGTGAACCTGGGTCCTTCAGAGGAGCAGGCGAGCGTCTTACCACTAGACCACCCAGATAATGAGCTTTTGTTATTTTGCCAATTAAGGCATGAATAAAAAATAGATAAAAAAATTTATGATTCAGGATGGTAGCAAATCGAGAAGATTTGCGGTGGATAGTTTGGGATATATATTGGAGAAATTGTGTAATGTAGAAAAATGTCTATGCAGAAATATGGTGTAGGAATTAAATGATTGTGATAGAAACGTGTCATATAACAGATCATATACTCCGAGGAGTGGCTTTGTAAACAACTAAATCATTCAGCGAGGTCATTTTTGATGAAAATCTTTCATATGCACCTGCGAAAAGTTCGGAAAAGACATTATCAATCGGATAAATGTGTACACGCCGTATATCATATTTTTGCAGCTGGTGTGCTGCTGGAAAATGAATTCATTCGCAGTGTGTATTAGGTATAATATGTACGAATATATATAATCACATATAGCTACCATTCATGAATGGATAGACCAATGTCACAGATTTCGGCCACAGTCGTTATGCAGTAATTGATCACAAAAGGTGAAGGTCGAGTATTGAGGCTTGTATGGAGATTAACCCATGCATGGAATAAATGGGAATTAATATCCAATAACCTCTGTAATTGGGTGGTACTTGGCATGAACAAGGTGCCTAATGTCAGTATTAGAAGTATTAGCGAGTAGGACTGTAGGAAAATGTTGTAATTTGGCCAAAATAGCCAAAACGGGGTAATGATAGTGGATTTTCACGGAAGGTTTTCTGTATTTCCACCAGGTGGCCAAAACAGAATACTGCAATTCTATTGGCTGAAAAAGTTCCCGCCCTTGCCTGTGATTGGCTGAAGCAAAGTGCATCCTAGCAGCAGTATATTTAGTGCATTTTAATGTATATTTGACATTTTATCATTTAGTTGATGTTTGTTATTTTTCTGAGAAAGTTATATTTATGGAATCAGTTAGTTATTACCTACTGTGTCTGAAAAGCAAAATGAGTAAAAAGAGGAGAGGAAACACTGATGTCCTGCTGAATTCAGGGCTGTTCAGTGAAAAGACTCAATTAGATGTCTGATTTAACTTAAGTACTTCAGTTGAGTTTGAAACTGAGAGTGCGGGAAAAAATTTGAATTTTCAGTCAATTGACACATACTCTGAACATTTTAATGTACAGTTAAACGAGAATTTTAATTTTGTGAAATTGTTGGCTAGACTTTGTCAGGATAGTTGCAATTGAATTATAATTTATTAGCCAGGAAATTTTACTTGTAGTGATTTTAGATATATATGGATAATGCCAAATATCAGAAATTAAAAGCAGTTTACTTTACTTTTCGCGTGTACACTGCTGCCATCTAGCTGATAGCATAAGAACCCGTGCATTCAGTGCTGTCATCTTGTGTTAAACAATTAAGATAAACAATTTTGACTTATGCATGGTGGTACCCTCTTGTGCATGCATTTAGAAGCCTGGACTGGTACCCAATCCACCTGGTCAACAACATTTCACAGTTTAAGCGCTTGGCGGAACAACCAGAAGGTGGCAGCAGCAGGCAGTTGACCGCAGTTCAAAGTCTGCCCGAATTGAACGACAGGCCACCAGCTGGCAGAAAAGTTACGCATAGATTGTTGGACAAAAAGAGGTTTGTTTCGTGTAATAGGAAGTGGCTTTTATCATAAATCACAAAAATTTTAAATATCTTAATTAAATTCATTGTTTTTGGCTCAACGGTGTCTCCTACACTACGTACTCAAGATTTCTCTCTGCGATTTTCTATTTCTCGTGTCTCAGTCACAAGTTCTTCGACGTTAAGACCTAAATCTGTAATCTCACTATACTTACTATTGGCTTTGTTTTTGTGTGAACTAATTTGTTCCTCGATTTCTTCAATATTTAATGTGGAAGAATTAAGAATTTTTTTTAACGTGCTTAAGATTGTATTTTAAGATAAATGCAGAACTTTGTGATAAGATCTTGTGGTGCTACACTACATCTTAACTATAACGAGCCTTATTTTTGTGTCTTAAAAATTTTGCTGTGACAGTACGCTAAGTCATGTTGTTCTTTAGTTGTGTGTCCTTTAGTTAAGACATTTTACCTTTTACATTAGAGACAAAACCTCTAAAATTAAGAAAAAAAGTCTGTCGCTCATAGCCGGTCGTTCAGTGTGGGTGTATTATCATGGGTGTGCTCAATGAGCGATAAGGTCATGCGGATCATACATTGGCATTGATGGGCTAATTAGCAGATAATTATACTAATTAATCTGATAATTAGGGCTGCTGAGCTATCCATTAAGTCATAGTATTAAGACAATTTGTTCAATTAGTGTTATTCTCTAGCAACCAGTATGACGTCAATGCTGTTTTTCGTTTCAAAAACAAATTGATATTGTGTGGGATTATATTGTAATCCTGGTAATTATTCTAAGAACTGGTATTTGGTGTACATGTGATGAGTTATATAATATGATATATACCATGTTAATATTGTCATTGTGTTCATGGAAAGAAATAACACTGGTGAACATTATACTATGTATTCATAGTAGATAGCATCATTTTTTTATGCATTTCATAGAAGAGGAGTATTGTGTACGCGTATGACATTGTAGGGTGCCACAGTTGCATGAATAATTAGTAATTCGATAACATCAAGTTTTGTAAATAGATTTCACTGCTAGAAATCAATGTATTAATCATTATTGGTAGGCTATTGAAGTTTGTCAGAATTATGTATTTTGTCATTTAAAGATCATTGACAGCATGATCTTGCTTTCAAAATGTTACTTTTTATTCATTCATAAATCCTACATTAAAGTATCTTTTTTTTTGTTTTTCCTTTAATTTTTAACATTTACTTGAATTTATATTAACAAAGGTCTCTGGTTTTCTGACATATACTGTACATGATGCTATGCTACATTTCAATTAGAATTTTTGTTGGTTTAACCACTAGCAGGTGTCGCCCTCTTGTGTATTCACCATAAGTAGTAAGGAATAGTATTAATCCATTAATTTTTGTGGTGATATTTGTCAGTGCATGAATGTTATACCTACATTTTTTGCAGGTTAACCCCTCGCAATATCACACGCGCAGGGCAGGGTTTTCGTCTCCGTTGGCGACGTCCGGCGCAGAATTCTAACATTAATGCACTAAATCTGATTGTTGACAGGTTAAAAGAAGTTTTACGTTTATTTAACTAACTTTAAACTCTCCTTTTACACTTTCTGGTGGATGATATCTTTCTTGTCTCATAAAAAAAATCTAAATCAAGGAATTCTTTATATATACTACTGATCTAATTTGTGTTAAAAGAACAAAAAATGCACAATTTAATCAATTTATTATTATTGTCTTGAAAAAAGATAGATAATTGTAAACAAAAACTAACCTGATTATGACATCATTGTACATCGTGAATGACAGATAAAAATACAAAAATTGTGTACTCTCAAAATTTGAAGTTCTACGGCTTGTAACTAGACGAAAATTGGAGAAAAACGAATATGCTACAAAATATTAATGATACACATGCTAGAAAAAGAATGAAGGCAAACTGACTCATAATATTTACTTTGTAAAATTTTAACTTTTCAAAATTATTATCTACATAATAGTTTTCAGTCTTGATTCTCTGTACATATTTTCAATATATTTTACACACAGTTCTCCTCAGTGTATAAAAAACCTCGATTACTTTTCTGAAACTCTCTATATGACTCATCGTAACCTTAGCAACAACCTGCAGGAGTATTACATCTTGGGAATAACCTATGCACTTATCACGCCATCTAACTATGCACAGACTCATCTGTCGAATGGTTGCGTGGTCTATATCTGTGTAATATTATCTGAGTAGTCACAAGTGCACTGGCTGAATTTTGTCAATATTTACTTTGTAAAATTCCATTCATGGCCTTGGCTTGATCTATAATATGCTCTGAGATATCAATGATCTATTTATGTAGTATTATAATGCAGCGATCTTTATTTGACAGTTAAAGTTTTAAATTCTTGCGATCGAAGAGAGATACATGTAGCTATAATGTTATATCACACAGAAATTTTTGATCGTTCGTAACTTAAATCGGTAGTATAAATTTCTGAAGTTGTACGTCTATAATATAATAGTACTTGAATCTAACCAAGCGAGCATGGCCCTCATTTGCGTCAGAGTTCACATAAACTTGAATCGGTGCAGTCTTAATTGGGTGGTTTTGGTTGATATCGGTGGTATTGCCAATTATATTCTAATTTATTTAATTTCATATTCGGTACAATATTCATTGCTGCTGGTTATATTTAGAATTTATGTTGAAGTTTCATATGGGGTGTTTTCGTTCAAATTTTACTAAATATTTTTGCGCATTTTTGAGAAGGGGATGGTATTTGTAATTATTCTGATTCAATCTGGAATATTTCACTAATTCGCAGTTTAACGCACAAAACTATACAATTACTGTGAATCTAATCCTGAGTGTGCTTCTAATCTTAATCAACACATTTTAAAATCAAAGTTCTGCTTCAATGTTACGCTTAAGTTTTTGCGATGATTTGCACACCTAATTTAGTGTATGGTGACATTATGGAGTGTTAAAGTATCTTAAATATGTAAGCCATTATAATACAGTCGTATTAGTTCTGTAATTGTGAATGTTCGTTATGTTAGTATAATGTGTTGCGTAATGTGTACGCTAATTGCAAATAAATATTAATGAATAATTTATAAAATTCTTAAAGGGTATGTTCGCAGGAATCTGTATTAAACTTATTCATGTCATTTTCACTACATGTTGTGATATCTTGGTTGCAAACTTCTCGGAAATGTCTTTAATAATCCTTCCATTAGTCGTCAATAATCTTATTAATCGCGGTTAATTTCATTTGCTTGTTTCAGACATTCTAACAAGAACCATAGCCACAGAATGCCGAGCTCGGAACGCACAGAAAAATTTAACATTCCGGTCGTCAAGGAGGTGCCTAGCAACGTATTGTCTCCCAACAAGAGTCATCAGCGATCAAGGTCGGACGTCACAGGTCGGTGTTGATTAATACTGGCGTAACTAAGTGATAGAGTGATATTTTCAATCATTCCTTCTTGATTGCATTTGTGAAATATTGTATTTCTTGTCCTACTCTGTGCTATCATTTGAACCCTTGAGTCACAAAAGTAACAAAACTTGTTTGGATAGACAATAGAAATATGTATCATCTTTATTCATGCTCTTGGTATACTAATAAATCCATACGTTCCATAGAACAATGGTCGGTTTGTTTCAAGAAATTTTGGAAACTATATCCCTTAGAGCTACTGGCCTGCTATACCACAACGAAACGATAGGGTGTTAGCAAACAAATAATACATGATGACTCAAGACTCAAGACAGTTTATTCGTCTGTTAAGTGACATATATACATATAAAAATAATCTATATAAATATAAACAACCCATTGATAAACAACATGATCACAACAGACCAGGAGGAAAGATCTAAGACCCTATCTGGGTCACTAGCGAGCCATTCCCCCTGTGTTTCAGAATGAGCAGTGCAACATCAACTGTCCATACACATATATAGTAAAGTTAGAACAGTATGCCGTATTGGCTTAAAGTACTAGTACTAGGCCTTCGGTGGCATTCATTTTTAGACAAACTACATCTGTGTCTAACTTATAGGTTGTTTGATCATAAATAATAATTTTTTTATCTTTCTAGGAATCTTCCATAACAGTATTCCGCTGAAAAGAACAGCCAGTTCTGGCAACACACGCAGCTGTCTGGGTGACCTAGAATCGGGGCGAGGATTCGACTCGGGGTGCAGGTGTCACCAGAGTTCCGAAGGAATGTTGAACGACCTCTACGGAAGGACAACGGAATGTCACTGTGGGGCGCCACGTTTATCACCTCAGTTGGAGTTCATCAAGGCGCTGATGAATATCGGGAAGAAGTTACAACAATTGCAGACAAAAGAATTGAGAAGTGAGTGCTCAGAGTGTTATCTGGCTTTTAGAGTATTTCCCTTGTGGGTATCGTAGCCCACAGGGGCCAGCCGGTGAATTTAATCATTGAAATATGTGGTGTAGTTAAAATAAGAAAGACCCAGAAAAAGGTTGTTAGATTGGGAGGTTCAGATCAAAGGGTGTATTCTGCTTGTTCAATGAATAAACAACAACTTATATTAATAATAAGAAAAATTAACAGCCTACAGGGGGCACTATAGTACATAACAAGACAATAAGATGACGTCACTACACATTGTTGCATGGATGATGTCACTCACACAACACTTATTTGCTGTGGTGTGAGTGACCTCCTGCGGTAATTTTTCTCCTCATTAATGTAGCGAACGGGTATTAATCAATACCAGTGAATTCTGGTTATTATTAGGTCCGCATATATATGGCTTACCTATTTTGATGTCGGGAACTGCTTCTTATGGCATTAAATGTCATACACTATAACAAAATTGTTTTTTAGAAGATCTGTATATACATTTGTGAATTAAGAATTTCTCTGTATAAATCTGATATATGATCTGATACATGTATTTATGTTAAAAACAAAAATTTTAATTTTCTCTCTTACAGCTCAGCGGCTAATAGCGGAACTTGCCATGATCAACATGAACCTTCCGTCTAGGGTTTGGTTACCGATTCACGAGAATAGTAATCACCACGTGGTCAGGATACCCCACACCTGTGCGGTCGTGCTCAATTCTAAGGAAAAGGTGAGTAGTTGGGAAAATCATGCATTTGTGTGTTTCGTTTCAACTGTCATATAGTTGGAAGTGTTTTTTTGTTATAAGGTTGTCATTTAAATTGTTTAATTAAATCATTTTTACATGATAAAGGCATACATTTTTAAAGCCTGATGCTTTGCTACATGTTGAGTAGTAAACAGATAAATTCTCAATTACACAATACGCAGTTTGTTTGGGTTCTTAAAGCTGCACTGTCGGTCAAAATTACAATTTTCTGAAACTTCATAAAATAGTTGAAAATCACCTTATTCAATCAAGGCACACTAAATTTGTGTAAGCTAGTCATTCTATTAGGTATTAATTACAAAAAGTGGTTAACATAATTATTTGAATGTGCCAAATCTGGAGACATACCAGCTTTGACTTCCACTGTTGTTTCTGCGTGTTGCTTTATGGGCTTAATTTTTATCCCTACTGACATGAGATATATTGTTATTGACTTTTATAACAAGATCATATGTTTGTTGAATCTGGAATTATATCTGCACAAAAAGAAGCCTATGTACTTTGTGAAGTTTAATCACCAATTTGGTGATAAATTGATTGTTGCTTATTAAACATTTAAAGTGCTTGATTGAGAAGTAAATAAATAAACTCATGTAGTTTGAAAAGCATATTGCGGTTCTTACTTGTTATTGCATAATGCTTTTACTGGCCTTATTTTCTTAAACTCATGTTGCCAATGTTTTTATTTTCAGGCGCCTTACCTAGTCTACGTTGAGGTACTTGAATGTGACAACGCTCACACTGCTGTTGTCCCTTCTAAGATACTAGAGAACCGGCTACGGTACACCCGGTCGGAAGAGGATCTTACGGTATACCGGCAAACGGGAGGATCCTCAGGTTCCAGCGGATCACCAAGACCAGAATTTACCGTTTACGGCCTCCATCCTGACTTCGATGATGTCGACTGCTGGTCGTTAGAGGATGATGAAATTATTCAAGTAGGTGTAAGTCTCAGGCGGTTGTAAAATTAATAGGATTAAGTTAATGAGGTAGTAGGATTCAAAATAAATGTCCACCTTTTTCGCTGTCTTTTTTTCTCTCCAAAAAAATGGCTAGGAGCAGCACAAAATGGACAGAAATGTTAGCAACAAGTTGAATCTCAACCTTTTAGCTGATATAAACACTTCTTTGAAACAATTAACTTAAAGTTTGCTGTATTCTCCGATGTAAATTCGGCTGCTACTCGGTGACCATAACAAATATAGCACTGACATGAAAGGAAAAAATTATCAGTTTTAAGATGGCAAACTTAAGTTAACTGGTCCAGAATTGAGTTTTTATGAGTTAGAAAGTTGGGATTTGATTTATTGGTAACATTTCTGTCCATTTTTGTGCGGCTCCAAGCTTTTTATGATCAAATTATAACCGAAAACCAAATGGAAATTTATTATGGATTCTACTATAGACACATTGATACTTGTAGCAACTAACAAACGACTATCAAGCAAATTGAGCATTGAATGACGTAGAACGACATTAAAAAAGATACCGTGTCTTAGGTATTTATAGTATCCGAGTATTAATGAGGCCGGAAACCTGACAACTCGCACGCAATTTGAGATAATGAGCTGAGTAAAAAGACTAATTCGCAAAAAGCCAATAGATAGATAGATGATAAACTTTATTTTCTGAGGGAATAAAGCCTATTAAAGCATGAACTTGTCTTCCACAGGGCCCTTTTGTTAATAATAGTGAACGGTAATAAAAGGAAATAAATATACATAAATATGTATTAAAAAGATACAGTAAAATGAGTGACTGAATATGATAGAGAACAAACAAGATACATAAAGGCTTAACAAAATTGCATAATGGTGTGTATTATACTTCTTATTTTGGTATTTGTTATAACTTGGAATATGTAATTTTCGATTAATTTTAGCAATACACAATCAGACACTGTTACGGAGACACCATGTCCCAAATGTCGATGGACAGTGCTACGTCAATGGACAGCAAAGAACCTGTGTACATCGCTGCTGGAGACATCCGTCGAAGATTATCAGAAAGCCTACAAGTGCCAAAGACGAAGTTCGAACGAGATCCTGAAGACCCGTCAGCTGCAGCTCTTAAAGAACCGATGGAGGAGAAAGTACGAAGGATTCGGGACTCGTCTCCCTACGGACATTTGCCGAATTGGAGGTTGATGTCTGTGATCATAAAGTGCGGAGATGATTTGCGGCAGGAATTGATCGCCTTCCAAGTCATGAAGCAATTACAGGTGAGAAAACTTAGGCGGCGTTGGTCAAAAACAGGGAGCATTTACTCATGACAAGTGTGAAATTTTATCTGGGATTTGGACTGGGTTGGTAGAAATTGGGGAAAAATGAGTGTTTTCTCATAAGGTGTGTCAAAAATCATCGAAATTTGGGATTTAATGATGGAATCCGTGATGAATTTGAATATAGTAGAGGATGTTATTCATGGTCATGAAGTGCAAAAAAAAAGCATTTTCTAAGAACTGGAGGGACCAAGAAATTAAACTTTATCTGGGATGTAGTTGTAATTCCTGGTATATTGGTATAAATTTGTATTGTACAAAAAATAAAGCGTGACTTTAAATATTGCAATGTAGGGGGATATAGTTTATGGTTTTTAAAATGATGAGGAATTACGATTAGAACGGCACCTAATTTGTTATTACATGTAAAAATATAACTCATATAATTTGTGTATTGGGAGGGTTAATTGATGCAAGGGGTTAATTGATGAAAGCATCCTTACAACGTTATCACAACTTCAATTTCAGGCGATCTGGAAGGAAGAACACGTTCCACTGTGGGTGAGACCGTTCCGCATTTTAGTCACATCGGATGACAGTGGGATGATCGAACCGATTCTGAACACGGTGTCATTGCATCAAGTCAAGAAAAACAGTCGAATGTCCCTCCTCAATTACTTCATTCATGAATTTGGTCCCCAGACGAGCGAGGAGTTTTTGACGGCCCAGAGGAATTTTGTACAAAGCTGTGCAGCGTACTGTGTAGTATGCTATCTACTGCAAGTAAAAGACAGGTGGGTGCCAGCTGTTAGTTTCTATCATGGTAGTGGACTAAGATATAATCGTAATTAAAAGAATCTGAATATAACACAGGTTTATTTTGGGTTAGGGTTAGAAAGGTGAGAGCGAGCTATTATTTCCTACCGAGGTACAAGGCTGTAATATATGCTTGAAAGAATCTAAAATCAGATTAAATTTAAGTTTGTGAAGGTTTGAAATTTTTAGGAGTGAGATGAAGTACTTTAGTCATATTTGCCAATCCAGGGAGAATGCATTTCAGTATGTTTTTGTAATAGTCTATTGAAATATGTAAATTTAATAATTGGTTTGAAGTCTTAAGAAATAGTTCATGAATAATGAATAATGAAATAAGGAAAAAGTGCAGTATAGCGGACCCAAATTTATGTCCATATTTACAAGGGACGTTGCCAGTCCTATGACGTCAAATGCTTGAATTTAATATGTGACGTCACAAACATACGGCGGCTGTGACCATTTTCAAGGCAAGAACGCAGTTTATTATTGTTTATTTTTGCTGTTTCTTGGGGACTGCCGCCCCCCGAAACCCCACTAATCTACACATATGTTATTCTTATTGTTTGCCTCAACAACATTTGGTCAAAAACTACTGACTATTTTCAGATTTAATGGAAGCCCAATATGGGCATAAATTTTGGTCCGCTATACTGCACTAAACCCGTTATAAAATTCAGAATTATTCCTTGTAAAACTTTTGCAATGAGAAGGCTAATGACGATAATCATCAGCGACTAATTTCATGAATGAAACTTATTTCTATGACATTCTCAATTAAATTTTCAGGCACAACGGCAATATTCTTCTGGACAATGAAGGACACATCATCCATATTGACTTCGGATTCATATTGTCCAATTCTCCGGGAAAAAACCTTGGCTTTGAGACGTCCGCGTTCAAACTTACCCCTGAATTTGTCGAGGTGAGGGAGACACTTTAAGTGCAGTAGTTTTTATGTTAATTAAAATATTTTTGTGTGATGACAATGACGAGAGGATAGTAAACACCGAAAAGATAAGAGGGTCAATATGGAATTTGTAGACCAATCAAATGGATGGATAGGGAATTAGTGTGAAGTGCTGATTAAACAATTAACTGTCATTCTTTTTGCGTGATGAAATTAGTGATGACGTAGTGATTAATTACAGTTGCTGTAAAATAAATATAGATGTTTAAAAGTTGGAAATTTATCAGTAGCTTTGAGTTGAGTTGATTTATTGGATTTAAACAATATACATAGTATTATATAGATCACATGATATTAAACATTCAAATAATTCCAACCAGATGCACATCCGTGCATATTTGGTAAACTATATACAATTATATTATACAATATTCATGTATCGTTTGGATAATTGAAAACTAATAAACGGCTAAGTACATATTAAATCCAATAATAAATAATATACATAATTTTAAGTTGTTTCTAAACTATTGTACAGTGTTTTCCTTTATATCTCAGAGCAAGTGAAAGATGAATATTGTATTATTGAATCTTCGTCCTTGAATCAAATTTTATTCATGGCTGAAGTTATTCCAAAATAATTAGCATTGAATTTCGGTTGTTTGCGTTTCGTAGAGAAAATGTTAGGAATTAAAACGCATAGAATCTGTAAATGTTTTTGTAGTGTAATCTTAGAAGATATGGACCAAGTATTGAAAACAACTGCTACCAATGAATGTGCTTTTATTATTGGGTCCTTAGGTGTGAATGCCAACGGAATAAGCCGCTTTCATTGGCCGTTGTGCTGCTTATTCCGTGGTGCGGTTGTATTCGATACTTGGGCCTCAGAATGTCATCATTGAATGATGTGAATCATGGTCTAACTTTGATTAGAATGGGTTATCCATTTCTAAATGCTCTGCAATGTAGTAAATAATTTGTTGAAACATTTTATTTGTTTATCACCAGGTGATGGATGGTCTGGGCAGTGACATGTTCGAGTACTTCAAGATCCTGATCTTGCAAGGTCTGGTGTCCGCTCGTAAACACATGGACCAAGTCATGCCCATCATAGAAATCATGCAGACAGGTAAGACAAAATCAATATAGGATTTATTGAAATACCTTGTAATTATTTTCTAGTAAAAAGTGATGGTTTTTATAAACCAGCTTTACATATACGATTTTGCTAGGAAATAGTGCAAAAATATTTAATGTATTTTCAATGAATGCTGGTCTATTTTCGATACAGCTATTTAACTTATCGTTAAGCTTGTAACTGTTGTCCATTGCAACTTTTACCTTTGATATGAACCCTCTAATAAGTTAGTGTCTATGCTTAGGCTAGTAAAAGATCCCACCCACGGGGTACATGTGTAACATGTTGTGGACTTCAAGCAGCCTTATCATCTCATCATTACGTCTGCCTCTGGCCGCTGGTCATATAAGCTGACTAAATTTCAGACCCAGTAGCATTGAGACATAGACATAGACACCCATGGGTAAATGTATAACACAGTGTGGACCCCAAGCAACCTTATCATCTCATCATTACGTCTGCCTCTGGCAGCTGGTCATATAAGCTGACTAAGCTTCAGACCCAGTACCATGGAGACATAGTCATTCTGGACCACTTTGCTGCACAGTGGAGTTACTGAAGTCCCATTAAGATTACCTCACAATTAAAACCACTCACTTTATAATATAACCAAGTTGTATGGTTATCTATTAAGATCGCCATTATGGCCATTATGGCCCGTGAAATTGGCACAAAGCATAATGGTGATGTTCAACTGTATTGAAATAAGTGCTCATTCAAAATGACCAGAAACTAATAACGCCTCAAATAAGGAAGTTCTAATTCACCTTTCAAGTTAATTGACATTATGTTCTACGTACTGTTACTTTAGAATGCGAAGGTGGGGGTCTAGCTCAGTGATAGCGCACTGGGTCCCAGGTTCAATTCCCGTTGGGCCTAAGTTGGATGGCTGTTTCATCCTTCATCTCATTGCCATGAGTTCCTGCCTGTCCTAATTAGCCATCAGGTGCAGAAATACAGGACGTAAAGCCCTAATCCACCACCACCATTTTAGAATGCGATTTGCCTACGAAAAATAAATTGATATTCTGTATCCTTATTCCGTATTATTTTCTTGCAGGATCGCAACTCCCATGCTTCAATAAAGGAGTCGGTGCCATCAAAGCGTTGAAAGATCGATTCCACATGAATCTAACAGAAGAACAGCTTCAATTAACCGTCGAGTATATGGTCGAGTCAGCTATGAATTCACTTACAACTCGCCTCTACGATGGATTCCAGTACTATACTAATGGCATTTTGTAGAAAGAAATATTCAGATAGGGCGTGAAAATGAAATGAAATGTCATGCATGCATCCTGAATGATTCTGATGAGTTGAGAGTCATTATGTACTTTTGGTATGGTTTCCGCTACTTTTTTGTATCATGGTAATAAGTATAAAACATTGCTACACTGTATCGTGCTATCGGAACATCTGGGTTAGTGCATAAATTATATGAATATGAATAATATTGCCATAGTGGGTATCTACTAAATACATGCATTGGTTTCACAAAAACTACGCAACAGGGTAACAAGCGAGACAATTATTATTAATATGGGACGATAGTCGGAAAACTTCAAGTATTCTTAATATGCAGTAATGTTGCTATGTTTTAGGATAAAATTATCGATCTATACTATATACATTACAAGATGACCGCCTCGTAGGTGATGGTGAAAGGCCGTGAGTGATCAGAAAACTTGATGGAAAAATGGTTGACTTTTATCGGAAGACTGAAATGACATTGTGTTGTTATTACACTTGACAAAGCTGAAATTGTGGGAAATTAAGAACTGTCAGTGAGTGATATTAGCAGTTTATGATATCCTAGCATATTTTCAACATTTTACAACTTGCGTCATTGCGTAAGATGGGACCACTTTGTTTACGCACAGCTTCGTAGATGATCTTAGAAATATTGAAGAGAATTTGATGACTATAAAAGCACATATAAAGCGTATATCTTCTACTGTGATCGAGCTTTGAATGATATGAAGTTATGAACGAGTGATGTAGGTTTTGTATCAATTGCCGAGGGCAGTTAGTAACAATTTACTCTGGATGGAGATTTGCGAAATTGTCACAATGTGACAGGCTCTAAAGTGAAACTTCCGAAAGATTGTCCGAGCTTACAGTAAGCTTCTAATGTTATCGACCATAACAATGATATAGCAAGATACAGTATATCTTAGTTTGTAGAATATGTTTATTTGGTTTGTTAAATAAGGAATTGAACTTCGAAACTCCTGTCAGTAGAACGAATGGTGATTTGCAAAATATTCACGATGTGACAGGCTGTAAAGTGAATGAACATACAAGCTCACATCGAGGGTATGTAGACGGTACAATAATATAGCGGGTTACAGTATGTGTTAGTTTGGGAAGTATTTAGATTTTGTTAAATATCTACAGAATTTATACTTCGATACTGCTGTCAATAGAATGCAATAGAATGATACAAGTGCTTATCCAGATTTTCAGAACTTAGCGCAAGTATTTTTTGAGGTGTGATCTACATGAAGATGAAATGAGACCCCACATATGAATCTAGTTCTTTTTACTATTAAAGGGTTCAAGTGGTAGTAAATCGTGGCAACGTAGATTCGAATCGGCAAGTACATGATAAACCCGTAATGTATATTTCAGGTCGTTAGGTGGCATATAGCTAAATTCTTGTGTGCAGTTATCACACTTAAAAGTGAAAGAGTAAAAATGTTTTGTCAGATACACATGAATTTAATACAATTGTGATACTTTATATATATTAACACAATTAATTGAATATATATCGATGAAAATCAATATGTTAAATACATTTTATATCAAGTCATCAGCTTGTCATAAGTATATTAAACAATTATATAACATCGTTTATAAGTTATTTATTTACTGTTGGCGGGAAATGTGTTTTTGTATGCGGTATGTGTACCATCAATTATTTAGTATTTATCCTTCCTGTATTTAAATAAATGTGTATAACATGACGACACCTAACGTGCGTAATAATAGACATAGGAATAAGACTGTTAATATTATATGAACTATGATGTACAGATGTAAATAACATTTTAATGATTTATTTTATCGACGGACATTGTATGTAGTACACATTTGAACGATGAATTATCAAGAGGTTATTAAAATAATTGTACATAATTCCGTATAAAAGTCACAACCACTTGGATGTAGATATTTTCGTGTGTACAGCCGTGGTGCTTTTATTAATGACTCAAACGATTTTATCGATTATCGATTAATAGGCAAAGTTTCTGAAAGTGTTTCCATTGTTAAAAGATATAAATAAACAGCATTTGGAAACTAGTATTTTTATGAATAAGTAATCCTCGTCAGTGTCAAGAACTTGCGTAAGAGTGTGACTCTAAGATGAAAACGGACAACGTCAATATGCTAGTTATGAAGTCATGAAATGCGGTAAATATGAATCGTAGTCAGATGTTCACAATGCAGAAACGTGCGGAAGTTCTGTTGTTATTTAGGAAATTTTGGTTCATAAATATTCTGTGATAACAGGATTACTGAGTTATAAATGATTTATGATGAAAAGAATTAACAATCCATTGCTTTCCCAGTTGCGTACTTACTTAATTTATTTTTTTTATATGCAAAATGCAATGCATACCAACTTATGTTAGACATTAAGTAAATTGAAACATTCCTTAAGTGCTGAATGTTCACAAGTTTGCGGAGGATTTAAAGTCAAATCGATTGTAAATATATTTGAGGATTGAAAGTGTTCTGTACTGTGTTTCAGTATTACAATTTCGATGTTCCGACACTGTAAATGTATAATTACAAATGCGAAAACAGTTTGAAGAGAGCATGGTTTATGTATTTGCAAATGCCGAATGCATGTGAGTTGTATCTAGCCGTCAGCTTTAGGTAACGGTCGTTAAGCTAAATTACTACGGCAAGGTTTATTTTCTATTTAACACAATATCTCCCAGATATTTCTATGTACGAACATAATTGGTGTATATGGTTTTTGTAACAGAACCTAGTATAAACAATTTTGTGAAGGAATTATATCATTATAGGACGTATAATTCATGATAGTTTGTCGTGAATGCGAAAAAATGTTGTATGGGGTGTTTATAATCAGTTATCGCCTGGTTATGATAAATTGCAATTGATATGTAAATGAACTTACAATACATGAAACTGACAGTGTATATTTGGCTCCTTAGATTTTGTGTATTTTAAAGAAAACGAGCGCATTTTGTTATAACGGACATATGTTAGGTTGGTAGGTTAGCGATATTTAGAAGTATGTATCTTGTACGATCATATCATATGATTACATTGTATATGGAAGTCTGTATCATAACCATTATAAGGTCAGTATGTATGCCACTGGTCTATAAACCAGCAGTATCAATGCAATTATGAAATTACTTTATGACACTATACGTCTAGGGATCTTTATTCCTATATTACGTTATCTTCAATGAATATTTAGATTGTAAGTCATAGCGTAGGCATGTAGGTAGAAAGATGTAAAATAATATATGCTGAAATGGAGTATAGCGCTGGTGAAAATACATTATTATAGAAAGTGTGGAAAACTGTTTTTCACTCCGCAACACACAGTAAGTAACGGGATATTTTAAGTTATTCAAAGTGGATTAATATATTCTGCTGCAACGAAAAACAATAAGCATTAACATAGCGGAGGTTAGTTGCAGTCAGCATGTTGTAGATATATCTTGGTATATAAAATATCACTGTGAATAACGTGTACAAATTCCACTTTTATGATGCCATCCAAATCATATTGTACATGTACATTTTATGAATAAATTATCTTTGTCATACATAAAATATTTTGTGTTGAATTGAGGGATATTTAAGCGGGACGTGGGGCATTTCTGAATAAAGGGATGCAGTTAATTTTTATGTGGTTGGGCTTAAAATATAATAACTTCTCATGATTATCATTGGATTGATTATGTTGAAACCAAATACGATCTACTGGTTGTGGATGATCTTTGTTGAAACTATTCAAGTAATGTAGTTGAGATCCAGCAGGTGGAGCTCAGACGACTTGCAATCAGCGCCCTCTCTTGGATGTTGTTTGTGACGTCACAACACCATTCATGATGGCGTAACTGACGGACTGTGTTGTGAGTTTTCTTTGATTTTCTTCAGTTTCTTTGGTGTTTATTTACAAGTCATTCCACGTGAAAAAACCTCAGGTAAGAATTTGGTGTGTGCTTTTGTTATCAAAACTTGCCGTTTTTTCAAAAAAAATTGGCTCAAGTGTAAAAAGAAAATTTGAATTTCCTACCAAACTTGTCCAAAGTTGTTGTATCTTATTCAAGTTATTGTGACACATCAAAGTGAACAGTTTTCAGTCATGATTATATCCAAATGTAAGGTAATTTTTCTGACTTTAGATTTTAGACACAGCTGGCATAATTATCCCATTTTAAATGGTTCCCAAGGCAATAATTGCAAAAGGCAAATTATAAGTTTTTTTTTTAAATCTTGTTATTTTATTATTTTTCAGTTAAATTGAAACTAAATGTTAGCCATCTTGGGGACCATAGCGGCCTACTTCATGTTGATATGGTTTCTCGGGAAGATTTTGGACTATATCATCCGTCTACCGATCATCGAAAGGTCCGACCAAAAGTTCATTTTCATCACGGGATGTGACACAGGTTTCGGCAAAGCGTTGACTAAACAGCTCGACCGAAAGAGATATTATGTTTTCGCTGGTTGTCTTACAGGTGAAAAAATAATGGTCATATATAAAGGATAGGATTTTAAAGTAATTTATTAAATTCTTCAGAGCCCTATGAGAAAAATGAATTCTTCAATAGGAAAAACTGAGCAACCCAGGACTTATTTCCCATCATAAGTTACCCATGTTTTTTTAAAGATTGACAGATTATGCTGAATAAAAATATCTCCACCATCCGGAACATTTAAGCATTATGTAATTGGACCAAAAATTGCACCGCCATTTAAACATTAAAGGAAACTTCATATTCTGAGTTTAAGGCCGTATAGCGTATCCAGATTTATGCCCATATTTGGCGTCCATGAAATATAAAATATATTATTATTATGAGCAAGTTTTGAAGTTCTAGCACAATCTGAATAATATAAACTGCCGTCATGCCCTGAAAATGAGAACTGTGGTTATTTGTTTGTGACGTCACACATTGAATTCAAGCATTTGACGTCCTAAGGATGGCAATGACGCTCGCTACATATAGTCATTAATTTGGGTCCGCTATACTGCACTTTTTCCCATATTGCCAATCCTTTTTAGAGTTGAAAAGATTTTCATGAACATTGTATTTCAGAAAAAGGAGCATCCAAACTTAGACAAGAAACATCAGCCCGTGTGGTCACATTTCTCTTAGACGTCACCCAACCAGAAAGTGTGAAGAAAGCTTTTGATCTTGTCAAGGTTTTGTTACCGCAAAGAAAAGGTATGTATTGAAAAAGAAAGATACTTTCCAAGTAGCCACGGGGACCCATGCTGACACAGAGGGGTCTTCAGGTTACTTTTCCAGGCGAAAAATGAATGAAGTAATGAATTAATTCATTTGTATAGCACTTATTATAATAATGAATATGCTGTGATTAGCCTCATTTTATTTCATATGATAATTTGCAGCCTCATTTTACTTCATATTATTTATTTATATAAATGTTTTGGTATGTGACACAAGTACAATCTTGTGTTATTCTGTGTAGAACTATTTTATGTTTCCTGTATGCGCAATGCACATTGGTATAACATACAGCAATGCCATATTTGTATCTTGCATTCGCTAGAATCGTGTATTTATAATATAATTTAGGGGATATAAATATTTCAGTTCATTACTAATATGTTATATATAAATATGATAATAAGTTTTTCAATTGATATTTTTTTAAACCAGGTCTGTGGGCTGTGGTCAACAACGCAGGCGTTGCTGGTCGCTGTGGTCCGAGTGAATGGGTCACGACAGAAGATTACAAGTCGTGCCTGGAGGTCAACACGTGGGGAACGATCCGTGTGTGCAACACGTTCTTACCTCTGGTCAAGATGGAAAACGGGAGAATAGTTAACATGTCGTGCGTTATGGGAAGGTCCAGTCAGCCATGGATGGTGCCCTACAGCGTGTCAAAGTTTGCTCTAGAAGCGTATACAGATAGTCTTAGGTATGAGCTCGTTGAAATGCCTTGCATAATATAGCACTTTTGAGGGAGCTTAGTTCACTGGTTTTCATTTTATAGTGAATCATGTAATGGGGAGAAAAATTAACAGCCTACAGGGGGCACTACGACCCTAGCAAATAAAAGGACAATAAGGTGACGTTACTACACCATTGTTGCATTGATGAAGTCACAATACAGATGATGTCATTAAACAATACTTATCTGCTACGTTCTCAGTGACCTCTGATGGTACTTTTTTCTCCCCATTGACTAATTGCTAGGGCCTAATTGAAGGTATCTGAAGCTGAATCTGATTCATCAGAACACTGAGGAGAGGGTTGAGCCACAGGTCCAATGAGTGAAGTCATTATAACTGACATATAAACATTATAAAGAACCGACATATAAACATTATAAAGTGGCACTCTTAGTAGCGTTGAGCCATTGACATTTATTTATAATGTATTAATTGTAATTGACAGAAGAGAAATGAAGGACTTCAACGTCAGCGTCCATCTCATCGAGCCAAGTCTCTTCCGGACTGACTTTTGCAACACGCGATATTTGCAAGAAAACTTAACGAATACGTGGCACAAGGCAAACAAAGATAAAAAGGATGAATATGGAGAAGACTATTTTCATTCAGGTAATCATCAATTAAGGCTGTTCCATTATTTAAAAGTGTGGGGTGATGTGGACAGGAAAATTTTCAGAGGCTCACCTCCACTCTTTTTTTTTTGACGACCCTCCCCCATCTCCTTTTTTTTTTCTAAATTAAGATATTAAGAAAATACTGGTCATCCACACTCCCTCCCCCTCTTTTTGAAACATGACTAAACTTAGAAATGATTTATTTGATTTTCTCAGGCAAATTTGTTTTTAAAAAATTATCTGTCGGCACATTTATCATCATGTCGGATGATCCAAGAGAAAAAAAAAACGCATTACTTAAAAATAATTAAATATTTATATATAGCAGAACTTTTTTTAACTGATGTATAACAATTTATCATGCAGCGTTGCAGGATATTGACAACACCTTTTATTGTTTTTTTCCCCCAGCTATTAATGCCATGCCTGGAACCCTAGATTTCTTTGCAAGTAACGACACCTCAAAAGTAATAGACGCATATGAACACGCCATAACTGCCATATTTCCAAGAACTAGATACGTCATCGGAAACCATGCCTCATTCTTTCATCTCGTAATCCAAGCTCTTCCAGAAGGCATTGGCGATTTTATACTTCATTCATTCTTCCGAAAATACGTTCTTCCACCAGCTGGTGCACAGCGTCGTCAAACTTCATTGAAACCGGTCAACGACAGTTTTCAGTATTACACACGCCAACTGCGGCAAATCCCTAGAAAATCATCAAAGATCTTATAATAGGGTCGTCCAAACTGGAAACCATGTCAAACGTTTGAAAATTTAGACTTTTTACATTTATTTTATGCATCGAAATATTTTAGACAGATTTTTAAATCAAAGACGAAGCTTACGCTGTGATTATTATTGCGTATTTTGAAAGAATGTATATGTCATCCAGTTACTCGTTTCGTTGGGAGTTTTATGTGTTAGAGTTTGTTGCGTTTTGTTACATTTTATACTATGTCTATAACCCTATTTATACTGACAATTTATGTAATACGGTTTTGTTACTAACATTTTTTTTGGAAACTATATATTTATATATATTTTTTTAGTGAGTGTTTGTGTCATCTGTACATCTGTATATCTGTGTATATATATGTATGTTGTTTTGCTGTTGGTCAATGGTGACTAATATACATTCTCTTGAAACACAACGATAAATCACAGGCAGGTCACTTCATCTTTTATTTCAACTATGTCTGCAATGGTTTCCTTGTCACACAATGATATTTATTTACGTAAATAAATTAGTTGTGTATATTTTGTTATTTATGTATTTTTAATAAATATTTTTAAAATGCAGATTTCTTATTATTGTCAAGGCATAAAATCACAGTTCATTGATAGTTATATGCCGAACAGGAGAAGGGAGGAGTTACCTAACATTTTATCTGATTATAGCAGCAGCTGGGGAATTTCAATTAAAAGGGCCCCTAACTTATAATTTTGTCTGCTGATTTCAAAATGGCACATCATTGTAAATAACGGTTCAATGTTCAGTCTGTTTCACTCAATTGTGTGGTTTTATGATAAGAAACATTGATGTCTCTCAAGAAGAGAATTGCTCAGTTCAGGTTTAATAATATTTGCCTTGAATTCCATAAAATGTTAATGTCTCCATACGGGTGCCCCTTACAACGCCATGTTCCTTGTGGAACGTGCAACCTGGCAACATCATCCAGATTTTCTGCGAGTTCCATATCTATGTATCCACAATTCCGAGGGCTACAGACATGGACACTGGAAACAAGTACTGAAGTAATGATTTGGTGGCGTAATAGTACTATTATAAAATTCAAATTATACTATACATAATAAATGTCACAGCATTCTTTTTTTTTTCACAAGGTGGCTCCCTCGCCAGCGGCAAACTTATTGCCTTCGAGGGAGTCTCCTTGCTCCACTCTTAAGAAAAAATTTATTAATTTTTATAATATGTAATTACTGGTATATATTTAAGGAGCCAATAAAAACTGTGTCATTAACAGTGTCTGTGGCTACAGAGACCTGACCACAGGACATTCACATGCTTTTTTTAACATAATTTTCTGTCTGTGGCCATTATTATATATATTATATTTATTTATACCAAACACAGGTACAGAAGTACATTGTAGGTGCAAATTAAATTTGAAAATTTAAATCATGAGATCCATTAGTGTAAATTTTTTATTTTTTTTTTCAATTAACACAGATGTCCCAAATTATTTCTTCAATTTCCTTCCTGCGCAGGTCGCATTCCATGAGTTTGTCTCTTATTTGAGCAAGTTCCCTCAGAATTGATGCTAAACATGCAATGTTCCTGTCAGATTTGCACTGTTCTTTACAGATGCGAGTTACGTGACATAGTGATTAAGACTGTCCAATTCAAAGTTTGATAGTCGAGCTAAGTCTTTAACATTTCTGGCAAAGGTGCAGTTAGTCTGCAGCATACAGTTCACTGTATGTCTAATGCTATTGAAATATGACACATCTGACAGCGTTAAATGACCTTTCTTTAGTATAAAAGTAACTGATTACTTCGATTACCAGTAACTTAAACTTATATTACCAGTATCGTTACTTTTACCTGTCGGCTAAAAGCTTCACAGCTTATGTTAGTTTTATTAACAAAAACACAAGAAGCTCCAGCCGTCAGCTCCTGTAGGAAAAAAAGAACAAAACAACTGGAAATGACTTATCAAAATGTTTTTTTTTATTATTCCCAACAAATGCAAAATATCACAAGGCCTGTTTATTTTTTCACATTGTACAAAAAACAAGATTTTGCAAATCTTACCCTGAATAAATTAATTTTAATCATCTCAAAATTCATTCGAGTATTTAATAATTCTGGTCAAGTGTAATTTTTAAGCCACAATAATACAGTATAATTCTGAAGAAATTATCAAATTTCTATTCTACATCTCAGACTCTTTAATATATTGCTATGAACTGCTATGGTTGAGAAATTGGTTTTACGAGACTAATGTTCATACTATCTTGAATATAATTCTCAAGTTGAAAATATTGCCAATGTTTTTACACTTGTTTTTGTAACAACAATTTTTTTAAAAGTTTTAACGATTTAATGTGTTTTTGGGATTCTAAATTATTCTAAATTAAGAAAAACGCATTGCTACCTATCGCTCTAGCACTATGCTAATGGCTGCACACTTTTATCACCAAATTAGGTTTCTGATATTTTCTAAGACACTTTCTTAAAAAAACGCACTAACACAACCCTGGACATAAATGAAAAATTTACTAAAGCATAGTAAAAACCCATAAGTCACAAAAAAAACGAAATACTTAATATAGAAAATAATTTTCAGTAGTGAACCAACGTAGTTAATACGGACGGTTACACTTATATTCACCAGTGTCATTCTAAAAAAATATTTTTTTGCAAGTTTTCAAAAATAAACAAATTCACAAGAAACGATTTATAAAAATAAAATACCGAAGAATTCCATTAAACAATGAGTTGATATTTGTGATTATTCTTAGCGATGTAATATGAATATGAAACAATAATTAAGTCGTAATTAAAGAATCCGTACTTAAACATTTTTTTTCGGGAAAATTATATACAATTTGTGCATCTATAATCTGATATGTAACAACCATGTATACATTCAAAAATGACGACAACTGGAAAAATATAATTATTACGTTAAAATCATTTCTTGAACGGTTTATTTAGTATCAACATAACTCGTTTAATATTAACAATTGATGATTGGAGAAATTTGAAACATTTCATGTAAACATTCTTACTTCAGTAAAACATTGATGAACAACATCCTTAATGCATTGTAACATCCAGGCATTTTAATCACATTAATAAATTTCATTTCGACTTAATTCATTTATTATGCTAACATATAGCACGAATAAATTAGAAAATTCAGCTCTTAATAAATTATCATCAACAATGGCTGTTGTGGCGTAAATTTTAATGCCGGAATATTTGATACTTTAATGCGCCGTCTCCACCTTAGGCAACTTTACGTTTTAATTAATCGAGACATCTCTCCACCCATTTGCATCAATGAAAAAACAAAAATAGAGTAAAATAATTCAACTTTCATTCCTTTCACCATTTAAAGCAAAAAACCTCACCCCAAATTCTTTTCTTATTACACAAAGCCAAGAATGTGATCACACTAGGTGACTTATCCGCTTTTACGCTACATTCGTGACTTAAGTGATATAACTCTTAGCTTGTGTCCTTACATCAATTAAAACTAAAGAGTAGCGTGACTTCTTATCATCTAAAAAAAGTCGCTACGATTTGTAAGTCAAGTCCTTTCCAGGTTTCACTCCCTCCATTCGTTTCGTAACTTTTCCGAGATGTTGTCGTTCCGTCGAGATTTTTCACGAGTCAGTTGGTTGCCCCTTTCCGTAGATCTTGTTAGTCTCTCGTGTTTTTTTTTTTTTATTGTTCACTGTTTAAAGAGCTCAAAAAATAATCCAAGAAGGTCGATAAAAAAAAAAGAAAAGTATAAGGTATATAAAAATGCATAGCCGAAAGTTGCTGATATTGTAATATATTAGATTCGTCGCTGCTGCTAGAAGTCGAGCGCTTGCTACGGAGCACTTGTGAGCGCTTTATTATCTCCACGCACCTTTGGTTTCAGAACTCCACAAACGGTGCGTGTCAACTGGTTTATATTTGTACCAGCGCGAGTTGGATATCGCTGTTTCGATGTTTGATATATCGTCTCCCCACCGGAGGTTTACCCTTCTACCCACGGCGAGCCATTTTAATCGATTTTCTTGCAATTTTTGCAAATTATGATCCTCTTTTTTATAAAAATTGTGAGCATATCTTTCTGCTGCTTCAGCTGCTGTGCAATTTGCAAATTGTTTAGAGCACCGTAAAAAATGAACGTGTGCTTGTTTTGTTTTCGCTGCCACAATTTTTTGTGTCCTGTGTTCCTTTTAAGGTCGTTCGAGGGGAGTTTAGTATCGGAGAGTGATTAGGAGTGCGTTGCAAAGTCGGTCAGTTTGACCAAACTTTGTTTTTTTGTCCGTTTTCCGTTTTAGTCGTCGTCAAAGACTTCCCCCCGAGCAGGGTGGTCGTCCTGTCGGAGCCTTGCACTGGAAGAAAATAAAATTAACTTGAGATTGGAAAATAATATTTGAAAATTTGACGCAACATATATAGCATCAGTCATCAAAATTTTCATCATCAACGAAGTTGTGAGCAATAAGACGGCCATGGCTGGATCCAAAACATTGTGAATGACAAAAACGATATAGATAGGTTCCTTAAGATTGAACCACAAAATTTTCAGACCCCCCGATATCTGTTTTTTGACAGACCCCCCCCCCCCCCCCCCCCCCCCCATCCTGCTAGGTGCTGCACAAGTTTTAAGAAAGCTTGCTATAAGGCTCAACCATAAATACAGATAACATTCAGTATTGACTCCCATTAAGTAGGTTATATCCTTAATAGGAGGGAGTTGACTAACATTTTTGTTGTTTAAATCGGCGGAGGGATATAAGCAACAAAATTGTTAGTTAACTCCCGACTATGAGGGATAAAACTTAGCTTATACTCCATTAGGCATATTTACTAATTTGTGTTTGCAGTTTGCATGCACTCAGGAGGGAGTTAACTAACATTTTCGTTGGCCATTGCTCGCTTAGAACAATAGGAAAACCGTCCGAGTGGAGTATATCGATAGATTATCCCACCATTAGATAAACACGAGACTTACCGAATGGCAAAGACGTCCAACTGAGCGGCGGTGGTGTCATCACTCACTCGTCGCCAGATTCAGGGCCGCTGTGACCCCCACCTCCTCCAACACTTCCACCCGCACTTCCACCGCGAGGTCCTCCTGTGCCCGAATTGGCAGGTTCCACTCTGAGGTCGCGACCTCCGATGTGAAGACCTTGCAGCTTGTCAAGGGCATCTTCCATTTCCTGGAAATATGTTCAGAATTAAGTTATAGTTCTCAGTGTTTGAAAAGCTTCACGCCACATCTGACAAATATACCGGATATCTAGTAAGTTCAGGGAGGACATTTTGCATTTATGTCAGGACATTCATGTTATCCTTGCATACAGAAAATAGCACATACACATTCACGAAAACAAAACATTGGTTTCTATTGACTGTATCTGAATGAACAGTTAGGTTTCATTAAAAACGGCCCATCAAATTCAGCCTAGCCAAAGCTGTCATTGCTTGCTACTCAAAATTGGATCTAAAAGTACATATTTATGATATATTACATACATTTCTTACATTTGCCAGTGTTAACACTTTTCTGGTGATAACTGTAAGCCAACTATTAGCTACAGAAGTGGACAGAAGCAGCTGGCTTTAGCATGTTTAGATCACAGTCAGGTACAGATCGCTACAGTCATCTACAGTCAACAATTTTTTTTATTAAACTAACTGAACATCGGACACATGCAGCAGCTACATTATTCTGATTTGTAACAAGATCATCACGATTAGTATGTATCACTGTCCACAATATCTTCACAGCAGAATTCATGTCAATAAGTCAAGTTGCGAACTGATCCAAGACCTTTTTAAGACCTTCAGTGACAAAAGGTACTGATTTCAAGACTTTTTAATACAAAAACCTTGAATCTTCAGGGTCCCTGGAAACTGAAGCGACCTACATTTACGATATCGCTAAGCACTTTCAAATTTATGGCTGACCAAACAAAAAAATTCAATGTTCGCTCCCTAGGTTGCTTTACAAAGAGCGTATAACATCCGTATCTTGGTAGTTTGTATTTCTTGAATGATAACATTAAACAAAATTGAATTGAGGACCATGGGTCGAAGTAGCTTTAGTAGTGTGAGCACTGCTCAAAATCAAGATTCTTTAGACGCTCGTTGCATGCACCCAATTCGAGCCACTATAGATGGCGTAGGGCGGTCGACTTGTAGGGCTTTGTATCCTTTGATATTTATTATTCAAATAGGACGTTTAGGGAATAGGACATTTCAGGTTTGGACGTTTTGGTTGTCAGACGTTTTGACTCGATACTGCTCCAAGCAAGCTAATCACTGATAATCACGACGAACTTAGCTTTGTTTTGAAAGGAAATAGGTTTATATTTTGCATCTTAGGGACAGAATAACTATATTTTATGGTTTACCGATATGATACAGAAAATCACACGTCGTATACCCGTTCTTTTAGAGCCCTATCGACTTGTAGACGACTTGTAGACGAGTTTTAGACATTTCAAGGATACGCAACCACCCTGCACAATACAGTACCATACAATCTACCACAATAAAAACACACAATTCCTCACCTTCTCAACATCGAACTGCAAGAAAGCGTGGCCCAGGTTGCCCCTCCAGATAACCCGCATGGGGTTAACATCCTTGTTCCTCACTTGCGACTTGAACTCGCTGACTCGCAGGCGTCTGGGGAGACTTCCTACGAAGAGAGCGGGACCCCTTTTACGCGGACGTCTTCGGCGGTCTGCACCTTCCTCCCCCTCTTCCCCTGCGCTGTCACGAGGACCGTTCTCGCTCCTCCTCCTGAGATAAGAGAGATATATCATTAGTTTTCATTATTTACAGACAATTCTCTAGGGTTGGGTTACACTAAGACAGTGATTCTAAGAGTTGTCAGTGTAAATTTCGGGTATACTGCAGTATAGCGAACCCAAATGTATGCCCATATTTGGCGTCAATGAAATATATACCTCATAGGCATGACCAAAATGCTCGCTTAATAAGGTAATAAATTTGGGTCCGCTATACAGTAATTTTTCCTAAATTTTAAATGCTCATGTGTACATCATCAGCTACAGAGTACTTTGACGAATAACTAGCGCTGCTGAATTACATTAACTTCAAGAGACATCAACAGTTTTTAAGTTGGCCACAAATCCCAGACCTCCCGCAATTGTATACTGTTTAAGAATGATTGCGAAACATACCTCCTCCTACGTCTGTTGGGAGGTCCTCTGTCTTTAGGACTATCTTCGCCTTCTCCATTCTCATTCACCTCTTCTCCGTCTGTCTCAGTTGTCCTGCGACGTCCACCTGAAAAATTACCACATTGTGGAATTTATTCAACAAAGTAACAGCTCAAAATCAAGCAAAATTGCCTCTTAAAAAAAAAAAAGAATTTCAATTGTATACAAGACGCAAGATACAAAGATTCACGATTTCCTATTGGAGTGACTTCAATGTTTCAATGACTGAAGCTTAGCTGGGGTCTTTTACTTGCCTCAGTATAGACACCGAATACAAGGCACTCTTAATTTAATGTCTCATGTGATCAAAATCCAGCTTGGAAGCGCTCATGAGAGTCCTAAAGAGAAGACCACAGTACACGGCTTAAGTCACACATATATTAAAATTAGACCACAACTGACCCCTTCTCCTGCGATATCTGCGCCCCCTTCCACCAGGTCCGTCTCCTTCTCCCTCCTCTCCCGTATCCTGGTCTTCTCCAGTCGATTCACCACGAGGTCCTCTTCGCCCTCCTCCTCTGGGACCCCCTCGGAATCGCCCTCCACGACCTCTGCGTCTTGGTGGACCTCCTGCAAAGAACATACGGTTACTACGGAAATGAAATGTCAATGGTGACTCTTGCTTGTGATGTCACACCAATTCAACTACATTTTATGCAAATTTCTTGAAAAAAAGTTAGTGACTAAAACGAATCATTCTGAATGAACCTTTTCTGTTTAAAACAAAATTTGACATAGGCAGCCGCATTTTTTTAATACAGTTCTCATGTGACGTAGTACTTGGAAATTTAATAATGTGTGAGGTCACCAATACAGTGCCTGAAACGGAGGTTGTGGCAATCAATAGACACAGGAAACCTTCAGATGAGGGACATATCTGTCATTTTGTCATTTTAAATTTTTTGTAGAAGCCGGCAAGTCTATTGACGCCCACAATTATTGTGTTGCATACACAATACTAGATAATGTCATCAATAATTTGGATATAGTGTCATATTTTGTGATATTGGTATTTCCGGGTACAAGGTCACACGAGAACTGGGCAGTCCAATGCATGGTGTCCATTCGTTACAATCTAAGGCCCCCCTCCATTGTTTTATTTTTCATTCAAAATCCTTCAAGTCAACACAAACACTTCTAAAATCAAACAGACAGCCCCAGGGTAAAATTGTATCACATATAATTTGATAGAAGTCTCTCACCTCTCTCTCTGTCTCCATCATACTCCTGATTGTCAGCAGATTCGCTGACATCTCCATCTTCACCTCCATAGCGGCGCCCTCCTCTACCGCCGCCACCACCACGTCCTCTGCCGAACCTAGGACGACGTCTCGCGTAACCACCACGACGACCTGAAAGAAAAGTTTATTTTATCAGAATCGAGTAAGTTCTAGTTATTCTTTAGCGAAGTTCCCATTTATAATTGGGCAAAGTGGTGCATAGATTTACAGATGATATTAAGCTCAGCTCCTAGAACCCTGTCTCACAGCTAACTTCAAATCTATTAGAGTGCTCCGTTATAGCTGTAATACTGTGATGTATTGCCACTAGATGAAGCACTAGGTACTGTTTGCATTCAACTTGTTTATCATAAAAACGATGATCCCGGCAGATTCCAATATACTTGCACATGGTAACACACCATCATTCACAGTAATTAATTATCGTCAATTTCAATTTAACATTTTAATTTTTCTACTAATCTTATTACTGATCTGTGTGCCATCCACTTTAAATAAAAAAAAGTTCAATTCAACATCGCAGTAATACAACGGAGCACTCGATATTTTGAGTCTCTCACCTCCATAATCATCTTCTCCCCTTCCTTCACCCTCTTCCTTCTCGGGCATTCCGTGGATGTCCTCGTAGATGGTGACGTCTTTTCCCGCCTCCCTCTCCATCTCTCGCAGCTTACGGAGGATGGGGACTCGTCTGATCTTCTCTAAAGTGATCTTGCTCCAGATGATGCCCATCGGCTTGGCTCTTTTGGGGCATTGGATGATCTGAATGACAAGACAAAAAGGAAATATTACAAACTTAATTAAACTGCCAGATATTCCATGGAGAGCTGCACAATTTGTCATCAGATGATACAAGGCATCATAGAACTATTCCGTGTTGAACAATGAAGCTATATTTCTAGAAAATCAAGACTCTTTTTATACTATTTTTGCTGTAGTCAATCAAATGTAATAACTCTACATTGTTCTATTTTAATTACGTTTACATTTTTCTACTCTAATTAAATGTATATATTATGTATTATATTTTTTCTATTCATACAAATCTTTTTTCATATACCATTGTATACAAAGTGTATCAGTAAATATACATAAACCAATGCAGTTTTTTTTGTTTGACGGCAAGGTTCAGCGAGCACTGAAAAAAATATTACAGTTGACTCAAGATTCAAGACATGTTAAACCTCGGATACAAGGACTGGAAGTTACAATACAGGTTTGAATGACCAGTCAGTCAACTCTCATACTATAAGGGCCGATTGAAAAAAAAGTATATATATATTTCCGAACAACCAGACTAAACGAACAATAACCCCAATTTTTTTGGTGTTTGCATTTGTTTCAAGTAAGTAACCTAATTCTCAAATCTTCTATGATTTGAGTTTTATTAGCCTTAACACTAAGGCTGTTCCATTTTAAAAAAAGTGGGGGAGGGCAGGGTTCACTAAAAAAGAAAAAGGGGGGGGGGGGGGGGTTCTCCAAAAGAAAAAAGGGGGGGGGGGGGGGCTGGTTGATCAGTATTCTTATATCTTAATGTAGAAAAAAGAGGGGGTGGTGGGGGGTCTGCACAATTTCCTGTCTTCCACCTCCCCCCCCCCTCTTCTTTTTTAAATGGAACAGCCTTAATGTTATTCTCGCATGTGCACAAACAAACAGGTAAAAGTTTAAAGAGCCAACACATGCAATCAAATTGACATGGAAATTGTTTCTCATTTCTCACCTGTGTGGGAGTGACGATATAATCCACCGTTATGTCGTGATCCTCCTTCAGAGAAGCGGGGAACTCCACGATCTGGTCCTCATGGACAGTGGTCACCACGATCGTGTCTTGGTTGACCGCTCCCATGGCAGACATCATGGCAAATTCCATGTCAGCATAGCCTTCTCCTTTGCCTATGCGAAATCCTGAATAAAGAAAAGATAAGATATATACATATCATTTAAATCAACTAGAGCTAGGAATCGGTTCAATTATCTACAATCGATTAATCGGAACTCTTGGCAACGTCGATTTAATAAAACCTACACGAAGTATTAATATATATATGCAATGCTAATGACTTTTTTCCTCCAAAAAATATCACTATATTTACGTTTTCTGTGAGGCAACAATCTTCCTTTCATATAAATCATTAGTAATTTCACTTCAACCCAGGTGGCAGCACATGACGTTGGTAGCCACCTGGCGGATTTTTGCAACTAAATGAGCGATAATAAAGACTGCGAAATCCTCGAAATTACAAACAAGTAACCGAGAATCAAAATTTTCAGAATTTCGATTCGACTTATCGATAATCGTCGAGCCCTAATATGAACTTTGATATATATATATATGGCATGTGAGCCCACTAGATATTGAAAAGAGATATTTCTAAGACTTAACCAACAATTGCACGTACCTTCCTTGGTGACAGCCACAGATCCAACAATCACAAGATCCACGGTCACTTTGTCATCGAGGCTGATGGGAGAACTGTACTCCTTGATTCCCTGCAATTAACATAAAGACTTATACAACACATGCAGCATATTATGGTAGCATGAGAAATCAATCCTATAAACTTAGTAAATATTGAGCCTCTATTTTTCGATTAATTCCCAGCATCTTGAGCATCCATTTCTTGGGTATTTCTCAAAATACCAATCTGAGTCTATACTAAATCAGTGTTCCAGCTAGGTCAGTTGAGCATGGTGAGGCGCCATGCCCGATGCCTGTTTTTGGTCAATGTCATGCTCGAATTAAGCGAAGCCCTTTTTTTATTTTTTTATACATACGAGTCTAATTAGGTGCCTTAATAGCCTTGTGTGCCATGCCCATTTCAAATCCTAGCTGGAATACTGTAAATATCAAAAAATGACGTCCACATACTTGGGAAGTAGAGCAGGTCCTCAGGATATCCTTGTTAGCATCCGCTGGGGGGTTGATTTTGTTGAATAATCCCGCTCTCAGACGAGGAGTTGGGACGAGCAGGCGCTTGTTCATCTGAAACACGTAAAGGAAATGTTGGATTAAGAATTGAAACTCCTCAAATTTCAGCGACTACGATGCCATTGAATCTACTGTCACATGGCAAACTGACCAGTGACTCAATCAGTTCAGCTTAAGGGAGATTACCCCTAGCCACGCACTAGCTAGTAGGCGAACTAGTTGCACAGAGATCTTCTACATGCCATTATCACAACATGACATTACAATCTATGAATCTAAATTCTTGAATCAACTAGAATTCTTTGAGATGTGTATTTGTCATAAGATTCACCTACAACATGATTTTCAGATCTTTTTTTGGTAATGACAAACGTTTGAAATATATCTATATTGGTCCTTTTTTCTAACTGGAAAAAGATCCTTATATAACTTATAAGACATGTTCATGCGTTGATTTTCTAGATAAATAATTTATAAATCTACATACCTCCAGAACTTTAAATCGGCATTGCTCTTGCGGTTTATCCGGGTTAATCTTGATGGTCTGTGCATTCGTGAAAACCTCCAAGGTGGCAGCCTTGTCCCCTGCCTCTGCTGCACCCTGGTGGAAAAAGACAAAACATTATTGCCAACAAAATACTACACAAGGTCAAGTGCTTAGATTTATTGTGTAGTTTCAATGTTGCTGGTCAAGTTGGCTGAACCTATTTTATGTAACCATGGGCAAACATAACAATGAGATGATAAGGCTTGGAGTCCACATTGCTACAAATCTTATTTATGGGAGCAACAGCGGCTCCAGACTTCGGAGGGGGCCACCTGGCCCTTTGCCGACTTGGGACTCTCCCTCGTTCCCTCTTTTCAGACCAGTTGCATTTAGACAATACAATACAACCGAGAGACTACACAACTGATGTCAAACGCTTTATCAATACGCTAAAAATTATTAATATATAAGATACAATAATATATATCTATTTTATTGACATTTTTGGATATCATCATTGAAACAAATGTCACAAATAATAAAATGAAAAAATTATCGAAAGACTTAACCTACCTTGAAGTTAGGGATGCGGTTGGTGACGGGACGTGGGTAGTTAACGAGGTCATTTTTCTCGAGGTGATCCCAGACCCTCTTGCGGATGGACGCCTTGGTCACTAGGTCTGAAAAATATGAAAGAATGGTTACCATAGTGACACAAATTCACTATAATTGATCATACAGTGGAGATGCCAACTTCTGGAGTTGTGAATGTGGGAGACTTGGCCCAGTAACATTGAAATGTTCACTATGCACGAGACAAACTAAAATATATTAAGAAAATACCAAAAACTCATCAGCGAGACAGACGTAGACCAAATGCGTGTCTCACGGTAAAAATGTGTGATTTGCCAGCCCTGCGAACACATAATTGTCTAACAAAGCATAAGGTTTCTTTTCTCATTGTTTTTGCGACGTTCAGCGGTTTACTAATAAAAACTCTGAAACGGTCTATCCATTCTTTCATAAAATATGCATTACTCTACTCGGCGTTCAGGAGCCAGACTGTTTTAAGCTCAATTAGGTAAGCTTTTCACTGTTCGATACCATGTAAAATAGATGCCAACGATTATGAGCAACCATAATTTTTTGATGTTACTTCATCGGATATCAACACAATTAAGTCTTATCCTTTACAACGAACTATCTAGGGAGTTATTACTTTTAGTTGTGTTTTATGCCAGTATGGTGGAAAAAGTAAGTATAAAATATGTTCCTGGACACTGTCTTCATAACTATATGTTGTATAGTTATTATGATCATCATAATCATCACAACCTAAAAATGGTCTTAATATTGGGGCGCCACCGTCTATTGAAATAGAGCAGGGAAACAAGGTTTGACTGTAGCAATAGTTTAAAGGGAATCTTCTAGCCGAGTTTGGGGGGGTCAGCACTGAATTATGTGAAAAAAACTCCAATCCCATTTTTACCATTCATTGAGAAGTTGTGTGGAATTACACCTAGCTGCACTTGTTAGCTATTGATTAGAAATTGTTGCATTTTCGGTTCGAATTTTAAGCTGAAATTTCATTGCCTTAGAATCAGAATAGAATCAGAATTTCTTTTATTTTCCATACATACACTTACTGTTGCTGCTGCTATATTATATCATTAATGAAATGGATGATAAAGTATGAAGTATGGAGGGAGACCCCCACAAGGCAATTTGCCGCTTCTTGGAGGCCACCCATGATATAGGTCAGGGAGCATCAGCCATACACCAGGAACACTGGTACGTCATGTTTGACCACATGAAACTATTGAATCGTCAATAGGTATATTTCTTATTTTGTCAAAAAGGTGCAAAAGAAAAGAATAGTATGCAATCAAATGATATTTATGACAGATTTTCACATGTGATCTGAAAGCAACTGGAAATGGTGTAATGTTAAGGAGAAGTAGAATCCCGAAGGAACCAACAGATGAACAAAATGGTGGGTATTTGAACAAGGCAGGCCAAGTTGAAGGATAGAACTACTAGAAGTGCAATATTTAAGAAAAGATGTTAGATCACATGTCACAAGTAAGTAGATGTGTATGCCTCAGTATGGCAGCAAGTTTAGCCATACATGTATTTGACAAGTAGCAATGACTCCATCAGGCATCCAAGCTCCATGAATATCAGAAGGACTGCATAAATTTCCTACAGTTTCTTTATCTGGACACAAATTACTGTCGACATGAAAAACAATTAGGATCATTGCAGTCAGTAATGTATTGATTAATTATCGATTTCTTGACATACAGTTTGAAAGCATGCATGCTACCTTAGAGGTAATACAACAGTCATAAAGTGGTTACAGTAATGGGCAATAGAGCAAAGTGTCCCTCCCTCAACAGTGTTTCCATACATGTATTCTGCCTCTAATGGCCTCAGTAGAGGGGTTTTTATGACTTAAGCTTGGGTTCTTCACCACAATTCTGATATAAAAAAACACTTACAATAAATAATTGGCCATTACGGCCTTTAAAATACTGAACATTAAATCTCTTAATTTCTCAGAAAAACCCAGGAATGGTACCCTAGGTAAATCCCACTAAGTTGGGGTATTACCATATATTCATGTGGCCCACGTGGTCAGAGCTGTCAAACTAACAGAAACAATTAGATGGGCTTGTCCTGCATTAGTAGTGTATTATATTTACTCATATGGAGTGTGAAAACATTGTACATACTTCATAATCACTTGCAATAGCTTCCATTAATGCATCCACCATTTCTTTAGTAAACAACACCCTCGTGGTCGATGGTGGCTGTATCCATTGCAATGGAAATTTACCCTTTTGAGAACCCCATTGGCCAGGCCATGTCACGGCAGGGTCAACATTTAAATATAATGTTTGGGCCACTCTTGATTGGCTAGTTTGGAGCCCAATCTCGACTTATTTACTGGAGCCTTTGCTGGAGTGCTCAGAAACCATTTAGTATTCTTATTATATTTGCCAAAAGGGGCAGTTTAAATGGAAGATTCCCTTTAATAATTTATGAAACTTAGCAGAACACTATACGAAGATAATCTTCAAAGATCACAAACTACCATCTTCACATATGTTTAATTTAGTAGATTAGCAAGAATAGCCACTATACATAACATCACATAATCACTATAGTGTTACGATATATATTGGCAACACCGGTGACCACCGATAGATATGAATGCACGCAAAGTTGCTAATATTAGTAAATATTGATAAATCACAAGATAATCCTGTAAAGTCAATAATAACCTATGCTTTTGAATTCATTTATTCCTTTATCAATATGAAACAGTGATCGATATCGTCAGCGGTCATGATGTGGAATAATACGGGACTAAAGTTATAATACGGATATAAAAGGCCAAAGTTGTACTTTTTATCAATTTTATTACCATATGATTACCTAGATTTTAACTTATAGATTTGGTTTTAACAATAAGTTCACTGACACGTAGGGTCAGGGAAGATAGCATAAAGTGAGATCGCACTCTGATGACAGTGTGCAAAGTTCACAATTTGACAATGAAAGTTCCTAATTTATCAATATTTAGAAAAAATATGTGCACTTAGTGAAAAGGTTAATATAGAAAAATCTTTTCTAAAATATTTTATTTCATTAAAACTTGAGTGCGTTATTTAGGATATCTGAGTTAATGCAATGTTCTTAACACTACTTAAACTAGAATACACATGGGATGTGTTAGAGCTCTGCCCATAGCGACAAGGACACTTTGATCCCTAGTTGGATCCAAATTGCGGCTTTTACTGCCATTTTTGGCGGGCTGCATCTCAGGCAAGCCCTCTTCTGTCTATTCAAGTCAATGAGATCGGCAGAAAATGCAAGTGTAGGATAATGATTAAAGCCGAAAAACATTAACAAGCTGTCGCAAAGCTTTGTCTGCCTACATACTAAGCCACAAAGCGACACACGTCCGCTAACTTCGGTTTTCATCCGGAAACCGAAATGGAGACATCACGGACTGAGAATATAAGCTCTCACCCTTCCAGGGGGGCAGAGCTAATGAGTGTTTTATCTGTGAACATGTTTAAAACTGCAGAAGTAATTGAATATAGACTAATTTAAGTGACAGATCTTCATTTTTACGACATCTCAAATACTAAAGTAAACCCCCGACTGTAAAACCTTCTTTTTTTTTTCACATTAATTATTTCCATTGCAGCTGGGTGCTACATAATATTAACTATAGATTACCATGAGTGATATCAACATGGAGATTCAATTCGCTATCATGGCCGTATTCTCTGATAAGGCAATTTAAAATCTGGGAATATATGCACATGTTTCTCTTCATAATACATCATAATGTTGACAAAACAACCGAATCTTGCTTTCAAAATTTCCAGAACAGGTCACTGATAACTAATAAATTTGTTGCTAAATAAACATCAATAATTCATATTTACTTTAATAATCGCATTTAAGAACAAACTGCTATTAGTGTACAGCGTTAATGATGTTTAAATTTTCATTTAATGTACAAAAGTTAACTGATACAATTTAAGAGCAGAATCTCAATACATTATCTAAACTTGCAAGAGCTGTCAATAGACAATCTTTTTGCCGTTTTTGGTTGGTGTCACGATTACTACAACCCTCGAGAATGATGAAGACTGTCAATCTGTCTGCTCACGGGGAAATAAGATAACCCCCTCAACATATTAAAATATATGCTCATGAGTGACAACTTCTCTAAGAGAGCTGAACTTGACAGCTAACAGTCAAACATGGGGATACTCTATTCATCCATTAACATTGCAGTTACCAACTGTTTTTACCAAAATAAAGATTATCTTGCAGATGTAGGATCAACGAAAATATTACATATTAAAGTAACTCGGAAATAACTTCTAAAATGAAATAACTATAACAGAAACCATTATAAACTCAGTACACACTACGCCATTCCCCTTTACTACTTCTGTTGTTGCTATTTACAGGCAACAAAAAAGGTGAAACACAAATAATCAAACTACAAACATCTGCTACTACAAGCCTATGTTTGCCGTAGATTAACTACACTCAATCCGAAGTACTCCACGTGAGCCTCACTAGATTTGTATTGATCAATAAACCGTTAAAGGTATATGAAGAATTGTGTGCTTTAATAGTTTGCACACACTAGACGTTGCTTTTGTGCGTGTATGAAATATTTATTTGTGAAGGATAAATATTTTGGAGTAGATAGTAAACTATCACAGGTGGTCTTCTAAACAAAAAATATGATCGATCTCTCTAAAATTAATATTTGGCCCAATGCAACAACAGTCAAACATTTTTCTGAAACTTAAGATTTACACAACACAATCAATAGTGGATTTTCACGGAAGGTTCTCTATATATCCACCAGGTGGATGTGACAATATTGCAATTCTATTGCAATTCTATTTTTTTTGTCATGTTCAGTTCTCTACATCAGAAAAATAGAGACTGTCCAATCACATGCCTTGAAATGATGATGTCAGCTGCCGACTGAGAGCAAAAATAATTAAAATATACTTCCATTCCACATAATTTTTACGGGAGGGATAAAAATGCATTGGAATACAAATTCTGGGTCCTATTGGCTAACATTATAATGTCAGAAAGTTTTGTCAAAACCTGGTAAAATTAAGCCCACCAACAAAAAATACATCACTTATCAGTCATATTAATCGAGCAAAAATAAATAGCAAGGTAAGTAAGGTTTATGATAATTCAATGAATGGTCTACCTGATGCAGGAGCACTCGACGCATCTTCAGCCGTCATGGTGTTGGATTCGTCAGTTTAAAGAACCTGCAAAAAATATTAACATTTACTCAATTATCTATCAAAGATCATACAAAACTACCTGGATAGATATAGTAACACCTCCCGTAGGCTTCAGTTTTTGCCTAGTTATTCGCATACTGGGACAACCAATATTTCTGGGAAACCATAAAATATGTAACGATCCATGAGACTTCCAACTATGACACCGTGTTATGCAATACATTAACGGTATCGTCATAATACTCCGCAAATCTCAAACAAAACAGAGGTAATTAAGTTGGCTTCGCACAGCACTCAAGATTAATCTAAGTACAGCTAGAAAAGATTTGCAATTATCTATTCTCATAGTTGTTTCCATCATTTGTAGAAGTCATTCATAGAAGTTTTATTTACTGATATATAACTTTTAAAATAAACACATTATACTCATTGGGAAATAGCTACAAGTGTAAGAAAAACCCACTATCATTGTATCCAGCAATGGATATAAATAGATTCCAAAAAAGCGCCTCCGTGCAATGAAAGTGATTTGAAGATTTGACACGGCTGAATGCACACAGCAAAACATCTTACAAGTAAATACACTCAAACATTGAAACAAATACAAAATAATCATCTCTGATGTAATCACAAGGAATACTGAACTTATGACCAATACATTTCCATGCGATATGCTATATAAACAATATATTGATAACATAAATACAACGTATGAGTTGAACATCTCATCATGTCGGGCCAGCCCATGACCCCACCTTCACGTTGCATGTGGCATCATGCTAAATGTCAAATTTTCCATCTCAAAATGTACCTCTTAAAACGATGCAAATTGGCAATAATGCAAACTTAATGCATTGCATATAACACGATATACTGGCAGGCAACGTCTTAAGACCATTACAATGAGATTTCAATCAATTTCAAAGGATTAAAAAAAACTCCCGTAAACTGGTTGAACAATCTTCAGAAATGCGGCATGGTCGCCCAGCCTAGGCAAAGCTGAGTTAAATTTAGCTCCTCAAAAAATCGCAAAATTCATCCACAAAAATGCTATAAATGCAAAACACACGACGCACTATGCAACTTCAAGGCAAACTGGTAGTTTTGAAACATGTTAGGATAGTTGTAAAGAGATATTTAGAGGCGAAATCGATGTTTTAAAAAGTGTTTACCATGTGTACGAGAGTTGCTTTCCAGCATTCGACTGACAACTCTCCTGTGTCGCAGCCCAACAGTATATCCCGAGAATTTCCGCTAGGTGGCTGAATGTAGAGCTTTTCTGAATTTAACACTAGAGGGACGGGAATAAAAGAAAAGAAAAAGCAATAAATATCTTCGCTACTGGTAGGCCTAACAAAATATAAATAGAGAAAAGAAAAAACATTATTAGAAACTTAAAGCTGGAAAATTATATTCTGCTGCTAAGGCTCAATACACAGAGAAAGACAAATAGAAGAAAACCCCTTGCAACTGCAGCATACTTGTATTTGAAAGGAGAAAATACACTTGAATTCCAAGATAAGACTGTTCAAGAGTTTCACATCGAAAGCATATTTCTATACAACAGTGAATTATGGACTACTACGAAGTCAGTTGAAAATACAGTGGATGTCTTTCCAAGAAACATATTAAGAAAAATACTGAACATTAGATTGTTAGATGGCCCGAGAAAATGTCTAAAGTAGAAATCTTGAAAAATAAAAACAAATGTTAAAGAATGGAGCAAGATTTTCAAGCTTAGAACACTAAAGTGGTGTGGTCATCTTTTTAGACTGCCAGATGAAGCGCCAGCGAAACAAGTTAAAGAAGCAAAGAAACCATCAAGGAAGCCAAGAGGGGGGGGGGGGGGGGGGAGGGGCAGAAAATAACTTGGATGAAAATTGTAGAAAAGGATTTGGAAAATGTCAGAATTAATGTAGTGCTGAACAATGTTTTTGGAAATAATGCAAGAGTCATATTACAAAACCATGAACAATTAGGAAACAAACACATTTGGCAAATTGTGATAATTTGCGTTATGTCATAGGACGGAAAAGCGTTAACAACAGATGATGCAAAAAGGCTCGATAAAAAATATAAATTTTTCATTTATTCAACTTTTTTTTTTAAACTTGTGGAAACTTTTTTTTTTTAAATAAAAGTCACCCCCGATCTTTCATTGAATCAAACACAAAATCTGATGTTGTGACTGATGAATCGGTCTATCTACATTCTACAAAATATGTATTGATAAAAAAACTTTAAAGTAGGGCTTAGATAAATCTATAATTTTTATTTCAAATAACTGTAAATTCAAATTAATTTTGATACGCATTAATTAAGCCAGTTGATTGATGCACATCAAAATAATTAACTCGCTATAAAATGCATAAATAACCATATTTATAGAAGCAGTCTACTTCGCAAGGGAATGCATGTTCTGTTGAGAATGTCACAGATCAAATTTGTTTAATTAGCCTATATTTCTATTATATTTAAACTTTAAAAAAGAAAATCAGTATTTCGATCTGGTTATTATGCTTTCAATTCAATTCAGTTCAATTCGCTGCAATTTATTATCATGCTATATGATGACACTAGAATCTCCTATTATTGTCAGGGTAAATAGATGAACAGTTTGGATAATCAGTATTCCACTGTTTTTCCATTTCATGGGTAAAATCAAAAAGGCTCCAAACTCTAAAATTCCGTCCGCTGATTTCAAAATGACATATCTTCGTAAAGAATTATTCGATTTTCAGTCTGTGTTCACTCACATGTAGTAAACAATGTGTGCTTTTATGGTAAGAAAACAACATTGATGTCTCTCAAGAAGAGAATTTCTCAGTTCAGGTTATGTACCTTTAAGTGGATACAATTTGAATGCCCTCACTCGTACCTTCGTGTACTGAAATTCTCGTTGTGATCTACAAAATCCATACAGAGCTCTTAAATCTTTTTGTCTTAAAATGTTTAATAAAAGTAATATATGCTATACAGATAACATCGAAAACACTGTTTATGTATGGTTGGCAATTTTTGATGACCAGAAATAGGTTGTCCTCACTTTAAAGAAAATAATATACAACTCCGTTTACGGATTACTTTGAAACCTCCTGGTGGAGATTTACAGGAAAATATTTCTTATTAATTAATACCAGAAAGTTCTTAGATCAGCGGAATGTGGGGTATAAAAAATAATTACCACTCCGTTTACTGCTTTCCTGTCTACAAATTTCAGGTATTTACATCAAGTTGATAGCTGAATTATAAAGCTGGTTGGACTTGGTAGTTTTATCAATATTTATCACCCATTTCTCATCTGCTTCATTGATTGGCAATACCAAAGAGAGTGTTGTATGGTAGTAAACGGAGTTGTAAGATAGTAAACAGAGTTGTAAGATAGTAAACAGAGTTGTAAGGTAGTAAACAGAGTTGTAAGATAGTAAACAGAGTTGTAAGGTAGTAAACAGAGTTGTAAGATAGTAAACAGAGTTGTAAGATAGTAAACAGAGTTGTAAGATAGTAAACAGAGTTGTAAGATAGTAAACAGAGTTGTAAGGTAGTAAACAGAGTTGTAAGATAGTAAACAGAGTTGTAAGGTAGTAAACAGAGTTGTAAGATAGTAAACAGAGTTGTAAGATAGTAAACAGAGTTGTAAGGTAGTAAACAGAGTTGTAAGATAGTAAACAGAGTTGTAAGGTAGTAAACAGAGTTGTAAGATAGTAAACAGAGTTGTAAGATAGTAAACAGAGTTGTAAGGTAGTAAACAGAGTTGTAAGATAGTAAACAGAGTTGTAAGATAGTAAACGCAGTTGTAAAGTAGTAAACGGAGTTGTAAGTTAGTAAACAGAGTTGTAAGATAGTAAACAGAGTTGTAAGGTAGTAAACAGAGTTGTAAGATAGTAAACAGAGTTGTAAGGTAGTAAACAGAGTTGTAAGATAGTAAACAGAGTTGTAAGATAGTAAACAGAGTTGTAAGGTAGTAAACAGAGTTGTAAGATAGTAAACAGAGTTGTAAGATAGTAAACGGAGTTGTAAGATAGTAAACGCAGTTGTATGATAGTAAACAGAGTTGTAAGATAGTAAACAGAGTTGTAAGATAGTAAACAGAGTTGTAAGATAGTAAACAGAGTTGTAAGATAGTAAACAGAGTTGTAAGGTAGTAAACAGAGTTGTAAGGTAGTAAACAGAGTTGTAAGATAGTAAACAGAGTTGTAAGATAGTAAACAGAGTTGTAAGATAGTAAACAGAGTTGTAAGGTAGTAAACAGAGTTGCAAGATAGTAAACAGAGTTGTAAGATAGTAAACGCAGTTGTATGATAGTAAACGGAGTTGTAAGATAGTAAACGGAGTTGTAAGATAGTAAACAGAGTTGTAAGATAGTAAACGCAGTTGTAAGATAGTAAACAGAGTTGTAAGATAGTAAACGCAGTTGTAAGATAGTAAACAGAGTTGTAAGATAGTAAAGGGAGTTGTAAGATAGTAAACGGAGTTGTAAGGTAGTAAACGGAGTTGTAAGGTAGTAAACAGAGTTGTAAGATAGTAAACGGAGTTGTAAGATAGTAAACGGAGTTGTAAGGTAGTAAACGGAGTTGTAAGATAGTAAACAGAGTTGTAAGATAGTAAACGGAGTTGTAAGATAGTAAACGGAGTTGTAAGGTAGTAAACGGAGTTGTAAGACCATGTACAAATCTGTTTAAGCAAAAAATAAAATAAAAAATCAGTACATTTTATCAGTAAAAATCAATTATTTAACCAACAATTTCAAGCAAAAGATAATAATTTAAGCTTTGCTGCTTATACACTTACTTTTCTGCATGAGGTAAAGTTAGAGAGAACAAAAAAAAACAGAAAAAAAGCTGCCAGATACACCGTTTACTGAATTTTAGAGTTTATATAAGAGTATTAAAAAACATTTTTAAAATTAGGCCTACCACAAAATGTACATCAATACAATCAGGCCTACCACAAAATTTACATTCCTGTACTAATTCGGCCTATATATATATATCATATGGATGTCAGGGCCCAAACAAAGGCAAAATGTCACCAAAGTTCCTCAGTGCACTTGGAACTGACCACTCACCATGCAATTAGCAAAATACAAATGTTCTGACCTCTTGCTCAAACTACACTTCAGAAATCCATGTTAGGACTATTTTTCAGAGAGCATTGTTTTTAGGCCTTAGGCTATGAGGACCTGGGTCTGAAGCTGAGCCAATTTTCCTCCGTGACTGATTTTGGGCCACACAAAAAGACCACATAACTCTAGGACATCGTGTAATGATAGTGTATACCCCCCCCAGCCATTTTGGACTATTTGACTATAGTGCCACTCAAACTGTTAGGCACCTAAACAATGTTCAAGACAGCAGAATAGATTTGATTTAGAATATGAAGAAGCAGGAAGAAGAAAGAAGAAGTACAAGAAGAAGAAATAGAAGAGGAGGAGGAATAAGAAATAAAAGAATAAGAAGAAGAAAAAGCAGAAGAAGAAGTCAAAGATGAAGCAAGAAGAATGAGCAAGAAACAGAAGAAGACAAAGAGGAAGAAGCATATGAATCAAGAAAAAAAAGAAGGAAGAATATGGCAGAAGAAGAAGGAAGAAACAAGTAGAGTAGAAAAAGCCGAAGAAACAAGAAGAAAAAGAAGATGAAGTAGAACAGATTCTGAGGTAGAAGCAAAAGAATAAGTAGAAGAGGAGGAGAAAGATGAAGAAGAAGAAGAGGAAGAAGAACAAGAGGTTGATAAAGAAGAAGAATAAATCAATGAAGTCAAAGAAGATTTTGAGAAGAAAAAATGGGAAGAACAGAATAAGGCAGGAGACAACAAAATGAAAGTGCCAAATATTTGTAGCCATACTTTACTACCAGCTGGGCGCCATGCTCTGACACTTAGGGGTGATTTCAATGCCGAACAAAAATATTTGGGAACAGTATGCAAATTGTCATTTGACATTTCACTTATGGACCTACAACAACAGTTACTGCATAAAAGGATTAAATTTTGCTGAATCGTTTTAATTTAATTATAAAAATGTCAGAGAGTTTAACGCGAGCACTCAGCGCAAGCACTTTGCAAAGAAATGGAGGAAAATCAAATGAGGTAAGGTTATTTCTTTTACTTTGTTAACTTATTACTTAAATTAAATAACAAAAAGATGTGAAAAGGAAAAAGCAATATTCAGTTAACAAGAAAAATGGCTGTTTGTATAAATTTCGTTTTGTTGTATTTCTATGGGAAATGGTTTATTTTAACCAAGCAGTTTTAAAACTGTTATTATATTAATTTTCCTTCCTACCTTCATTCCCCCCTTCCTTCCTACCTACCTTCCTTCCTTCCTTCCTACCTCCGTTCCTTCCTTCCTTTCGTTTTTCCTTCCTCCTTCCTGACTGATATTCACAAAGTGCTTTATATTCATAAATTGCTTCAACCATTCATGGTTATATATTTTATTTATTTATCTCTTTATTTATCTATTTATTATCTATTTATTTATATTAAATTTTATCTATTTATTTATGTTTTCTTCCCAGATGACAGTTCGTCACAGGGACCTCCAACAGAACCAAAACAAGGCCATGGCAGCCTTCGTGTCTGTTTTGTTCATGGCTCAGATCTGTGAGTTAAAGATGTTGCTGGACATTGGTCAGAATGCCCACAGGTTCTACTTCCTTGTCCTCAGCCTACTCATTGCTTCCACTGTCCTGCTGGTATGATATATTGTTTTAATTTTGTGTAATTTTTGGCAAGTTTATTTATTCATACTATTTTTTCCCACATTTTGTGATAAAAAAACAACAGAATAAAAATTGCAATTTTTTAACATCGATGTTGATTTTATAATTAGTATTTCGTGCACATTTAGAAAATTGACAGTGATGATCCAGGTTTTCACAAATGCTGCATTCCTATAATAATTAATACGTCATATTTAGAGTATAATTAACACCTAACCAGAAAGAACACATAGATTATCTATGATCTAAATAAACCATAAACACTACAAAACAGTAAATTAGTAAATAGAAAAAACGTATGATAAAATAACAAACAGATAAACAAAATATAGAAATATTTGTTAATCAAAGACAGTAGTATTAGTAGTATTCTCTTCCATCATTACATTTGAACAGGAAACATGATGGTTTCTATTCACAGTTATTTTGGGATCAGTCATACTAAATTTCATTATTTTCTGGTACAGTACATGGTCAACAAATTAATAAAAGCGAACACGTTTTGTATGGGTAAAGTGCCTGACTACACAACTTTGGCATTTACCCAAAGTGAAGGTAATTACAAATGAATTACCTTTGATTCATGGATGTAGGCCAATCAGAAAATCATTGAACTTTTACAAAACAAAGTGTTTGGGAATTATAGAAACCAAATTCGTGGTAATTGTATAACTGTGGCTTCCATTTGCAGAGAAATACTTGCAGACAAGATAATTGGTAATTAAGAGTTGTTTATGAATATTTCACAACCTCCATCTCATCACTACATCTGCCTCTGGCAGCGAGTAGACAAAATATTTTTAATGGTGCAATCAAGTTATCTTTGTAAAGATGTGCAAAAAAAGTACTCAAAAATATCTAAATGTTACTAAAAAAAAAGAAGTCAAGATGTCTAAAATGTTACCCAAAATATCTGAAAAGTGCCTTTAAATTAAAAATGTCGACATGTCTACAGGAAAAGTTACTAAAACAGTTACTTTTATAGGTTAGTTGGTAAACTACCTATAGTCTGAGATTTTCAGGGCATCCCAAATATGCTGCTGGTTTTAAGTGAAGTTTAGCAAGACTTTTTTTACATCTATTTAAATGAGATATTTCAAACAACCCAGATTTGGATCGAACCCAGGCCTATAGTTTATATTTCAGCTACCCTACACACTGAACTACTTAAATTGCCAACTATTTCCACCAGTTATCCACTGACAACTAACAATTATATGAAACAAATATAAGTAAAATATTTAGGTGAAAGTAAATTATAAACTGGCACACACTGGTAGAGCTCTACCCTAAAGATACAAGCAAATTTACCTAATGGCAACCTGCTAGAAACTAACTGATAACCTTGTGACTTTCAGTTATTTTGCTCTCAGCTATGCGAGATTTTGTACCGTGATTTGTACAGTTATTTATGTGGGTTGGTTGTCATGGTTTTTGCAGGTTTAAGTTGGGTTAGACACATGTTGTCGTATAGTATAAACAAGAACCCGGGCAGCAGCAATAACCCCATCTCCTAGCCCTTGGCGAGAAGGGATATCCTTTGTGGCTGAATGGTTAGAGGTGTGGGCAAAGCTGCTCTTGAAATGGTGCATCGGCCGGGAACCTCTGTGAGCTGCATGTGGGGTTCAAGGTAGGCAGTTCGAGCCCCGCTCACAGCAGGTATATAAATAGGTCTTGTGCGATGTTTGACTTGTGGTGTGCGTCAAAATCGCAAGAGGTCGTGGGGGATGTCGTATAGTATAAACAAGAACCCGGGCAGCAGCAATAACCCCATCTCCTAGCCCTTGGCGAGGAGGGATATCCTTTGTGGCTGAATGGTTAGAGGTGTGGGCAAAGCTGCTCTTGAAAATGTAAGGTCAGTATACAGTCAATTTCATAGACTTGGAAACCATCTCATGGAGTTGGAAGCTAAACTCCAGAGGACGTCACGTGAATCAAGGACTGTCATTGGCCAAGGCAGTCACTGAACCAATAAGAGTTGTGCTGGACTCACATGACGTCATCTGGAGTTTAGCTTCCAATTCTATTAGACTCGTTTCCAAATCTATGAATTGGGCTGTAAATATAACCAGGTACAAATGGGTATTTCATTCTGGATAATTTTAGTTATGGTAGTTTGCATATACAGTCACCAGGGTAATTGTATTGGTTATTTATAAATGAATGTCTCTAAAGATACATTTGTAAATATTTAGATCTGTTCAATATTTACTGTTGTGTGAATCTGCAACTACAGACTCACCATTTACCTGAACATGGATTCATAGATATATTTATTTATTTTTTATTTATAACATATTTTTTCCAGGGTAGCTCATTCAGAGAATCAGTTTTCAATTGAGACCCTGGTACAAGGTTTAAAAAAATATTGTACACATATATATACAATTTAAAAACATTCACAGAACTAAAAGCACCATTATCATGTAAAATGAACTGACTATAGATTGCAACAAAATACTCCGTGGCTCTAATCTTAAAAACATTAATGTCTGTGCACTCCCTCACTCTGTTCCTGGTAGTTATTTAAATTCTCAGAAACATAAATCAATTGACTGAGTTCCTATTGAATTGAGTAAACAATTAGTCTAAGAAAGTATATTGATGATAAACCTAGATAACATTCTACATTGGTGAGAATTTAGTTATGGTAGTTTGCATATGCAGTCACCAGGGTAATTGGAGTTGCAATTTAAAAAAATATATATATTGAACAGATCTAAATATATACAAATGTATCTTTCACATTTAAAGTTATAGACATTAAATTATAAATAAGTAAAAAAAAAACAATACAAATCACCATTTACCTGGACATGGATTCATAGATAATTTCTTTGTTTTTATTTATGACTTATGTTTTGGTCAATGACACAGCCAACATTGTGGCAACGTCAGCACAATCTGACATTTTATCTGGGAAATTCTGCCAATTTTCTAATTAGCCATTTATCAAATATCAAATCACCCAAACTAAAAAAAAATTATATTTCATATTTTGTTCCAGATTCTGCTTGGCATTATAGTAATCTACATCGGTCACCTTCAAATCCGACCGGGCGGCTGGATTGAGCGGATGTTCCAGTGTCTCACTTGTAAATGCAAAACGAGGAAATCCAAATGTTGCAAAAAGAGGCGGAAACGTCCGACTTTAGTCAGCGTTCCTATCGGGATTCACCCGGACGCTGATGGTCAAGCGAATCGAGACTTGACCAACTTTGATGAATCTTCATCGGATGATGATGAGACGGGATGCTGCAGATGGCCAGAGAAAGAAGATGTGGATGACGATTGGGAAGATGATGTGAACGGATCGTGTGCCGATGCAGCTCGTGCGAGAGTGAGCGATGCGGTCGTCAGGATACTAACCTCAACCAATGAGATAGAACGGTTGGAACAGATGCTAAGACACAATCCAGACTCAGAAACTATGAGGGTAAGGTTCCTGTTCAAGATTTCTTCTTTTTATGCTGAAGCGTACGCATAGATCAGATGTGATTAGATTATATAGCGGGTAAAAACCTACAAAGTACACTTATCTTCTATGAGGCCCTCCTTTTAGTGAAAAGGTAGGATCCAAATATATGTTTCCATAGATAGCATGAGGCACCCAAAGATGGACAACATTATTTAATATATGAGTCAAACCCCAGCTTTCTGAGAAAAACAATTCTGTAAAACAATCAATTTAAGATTGCAATATATATTCTCCATGATAAAAATTTGTTTGGGATAAGTTATTTGTTATCTTACTTTTGTGCTTGCAAGCCAGAGCAATGAAGAAAAAAAAGAAGTAAATGCGTTGGATTTAACATCATCCTCAAAATTGGGAATAATTTCCACTGACTTAACAAAGTTCACAATTAAACCCATAGTAGGTCAATCTAGTCTTTCTCAATACCCTGTACAATATTCAGCCTTGAACTTGAGGTTAAGGCCTCACACCAGTGCCATCACTGTGGTTGCCTATTGCCAAGTATCCATTGCACCTGGGTGGGGTGAGGCATTGGTTACAGGAGGATCTGCCCAACTCCTCCATGCTTTAAAAAGCTGGATTCACAATTGATATCCATGATCAGCAGTTAGACACCTTAAGCACTAGACAACAGCTTCCACGCTTAATAATATTTGGCAAAAACAGAGTGTTTTACAATTTTTATTTTTAAATGTTAGGTTCGCAGGCCGGTCAGATCACTGGAATCATTTTCCTTTTCTGTGCCCATTGCTTACAGCTAGAACTGATATGTAAACTAAAACTTTTCCTGTCTTCTTCTGCTAAAAAATGCATTAATGAGTCACACTCATATATGTTCTATCATAGCTGTTTTATCCCGTGATGACCACTAAGGTAGTTATGTCTCATTTTGGAGCCATTGAATGGTTCATCACTGGTACCTGAGTTTTCCATCACTAGAGGGCAGGTGGTATCACTGAATGCAGCATCCTCACAAGATTATCCATTGCCATGAATGCCAGTATGAGTCATCAAGGAATCTTAAAATTCAACAAAAAAGGTCCATGTGTTACAAATGACTCCTCAGGTGCAATTATCACTTCACACGTGGAAGTTCAATTCCACTAACTTTAATCAACCCAGAAATTTGTGGTTTTAAAAATGATTTTTCCCTCATAGGATGATCTTCGCAGATTCAAAGAGGAACTACTTATAGCGCGGAAGGATCGCGAAGAGGCTGAATCAGAGGTCAGATTGGTTGAAAGCAGACGACAGAAAGCCATGTTGATTTCGCAACAGAGAGAGGCCCGGATGGAGAGAAAAACTTTCAGGAAACTCGCCAGGTGGCAGCAGGTGGCCCTCTACATCCTCTACTTCATTGGAATCATGAATGTCCTCATCACAGCATTTGGCGTCTCAGGTAGAATTAGTTAATTGAAGTTGGTAATTTCATATTTTAATTAGTTGAAGTTTTAATGGTTATTTTATATTAGCAGTTTGTTATTTATTGTATAATTGAAAATGCATGCATTGTACAATAATAATCTTTGATCAATGAAACACATCTATAGATGTTATTGATGCAGGCTAGATGATAGGAGAGATGAAATGTTCTAGTTAGTGGTTAAGGCATTTTCCTGTTATAGCACAAGGTAGCAGGTTCAAAACCTTCACCATGGCATAGCATGGAGGAGTTGGGCAGATCCCCCTGCAACCACTGCTTCACCCCACCCAGGTGTAATGGGTACTTGGCAATAGGCAGCTACAGTGATGGCACTAGTGTGAGCTCTTAAGCCCTTGTGGTAACCTCATATTAAAAGCTGAAGGTACCCCAAGGAGTTGAGAAAGTCTCTGGATTGGCCTGCTTAGGGTGTGATTGTACTAGCTGTCTACCAGATAGCATTCCAAATCGTTTCAACGTCGGCGCGATGTCGGCGATGTTAATACGATGAACATTGTAACGCCAGTGGTTTATATGGAAACGATGCAGGGCCGATTTGGAATGCTATCTGGGCGGCAAGTCCAAAACATTTACAGCTACATAACTAATAAAGAATCTGGCTACCTGATGACAAAATTATTATAGGAAAAAGTGCAGTATAGCGGACCCAGATTTATGACCATATTTAATGAGCCTCTTTGCCAGGCCTATGACGTAAAAGTGCTTGAAATCAATTTATGACGTCACAAACTAATGTAGCTATGACGGCGGTTTTCATATTCACGGTAAAGACAGAGTTTATTTTTGCTTTTTCTGGGGGGCTGCCACTCCCAAACCCCCGTTATTCTACACCAATTTTTATTTTAATTATGCTAGAACTTCAAAATATTTAATTTCCTAGTCTAGTCTGCATCACTAACAAATTGAGAAAAAGCTTTAAAAAAATTCTTGGACTGGTGCATTTGTCCACTAAAAGGAGTTTCTTAACTTTTGCATGAATGATGTACCCACCAAAGGCTCTGATTCAACAACATTGACAACAACAACAACATCAACAGCAAAGACAACAGCAAATTCAACAGCAAAGAGAACAACATCAATAGCTTCTAACATTCCTGCTCCATCAGGCTCTAGTCGAAAAGTCCATCCTCAAAATATATTCCTGGAAAAAATTCTGGGCCTCGCTATGCAGATATATCATGTTAAAGACAAATTGAAAGAAAAGAAAGTTCTTGAAAAAGCGTAAGATGGATATGTTTTAAAATGTTATATATATGTATGAAATTAATATTTTGTAATATGTATGGATATTCATAAGTGTATGGATCTTGTATTGTACTTGAACAGATATTCTTCATTTTAAAATCTACTGAGGATAATTACTTTAATTGTTTCCAAGCTTTAACAGTTGTATGAATCTTAAAAAAGCTTATCAAAATTACTATGAGCAATTATACATGGAATTTATGGTTTTTGACAGCTCGTTTAATAAATAAAGGATTAATAAAAACCAGTGTAGGTTCTTAATTATTGTTACAATCCATTACCAATGTGAATAAATTAAAATGCATCACCACAGGATGACGCCACCAGTCAGTGCTGTAACATTAAACACGAGATGTCGCCACTAGTCTTAATTCTACTTCAGCATCACTGCCTCATCACTGCATGATTGGGGCTGCTGCAGCTGCTGAATTGACACTCTATCCCACCCAGAGGAGATGTTTGCGTGTGTAGGCCAAAGCCATCTTCTCAAATATTTTCTCTTTTTTCCTCTTTCCTTCTTTCAAGATCAGAGCTCAATTCAAGACCAGCTGCTTAAGGCTGCAGTAATAGTGCAGTTGAACCGTCTTAAGAACACCAGTTGCGCTATTAAGATCACCTTACAGTTAAGAACATTAAATTAAGAACATATTTTATGAATTGCTGTTATTTATCTCACAATGAAGGCCACATGACCAGTCTTTTTTGAGAGACCCTTGTGTGTTGGAGTCTATGATACACACAGTCCACACACAGTGAAATCCAATATTATTACACTTTTGTCAACACCCCTGCAATGGTGCCATGGTCTTGGCCTAGTGGTCAAGGTGTTTGCCTGCTATCCGCAAGGTTGTGGATTCAAACCCCCATCATGGCATGGGAGGAGTAGGGCAGGTCCTCTTCAACAATTACCTCACCCCAACCAGGTGCAATGGGTACTTACTTGGCAATAGGCACCCACATTGATGGTACTAGTGTGAGCTCTACAGTTGAAGCAATGTTCAAGACAGAATACTCCCCAGGGAGTTGAGAAAGACTCTGGATTGGCCCGCCAAGGATGTGATTGTGAAGTCGGTTGAGACAATGTTGTTTTAACCAATGGATGTTATCTTTGGCTCAGTATGGAGAGAGATACTAACCAGGGACATTTTCAATGCCACCCAATAGAGTCTTTTCACAGAACAGCCCTGAATTCAGCAAGACATAAGTCTTTCTTCTCCTCTTATTACTCATTTTGCTTTTCAGACATAGAAGATCATAACAAACCTATTCAATAAATAAAATTTTCTCATGGAAATAACAAAAATTAATTGAACGATACGATGTCAAATTTAATTAAACATAAACATTAAAATGCACTAGAAATTCTATTGCTAGGATGCACTCTGCTTCAGCCAATCACAGCCAAGGGCATGAACTTTGTCAGCCAATATAATTGCAGTATTCTGTCTAAAACATACCATACTGTCTCAGTGCTAATTATAGTGATGATATGATTAATTATGCAACACTTACAAAACTTATAGGTTGTATTTACTTTTTATTGTTCAATATGTGACCAAAAGTAATGTTGCTAAATCAAGGAAAGATAAAAAGTACTGGTTGACAATACAATGACCTCATAACTATATTAGTTGAATGTATAATATAAATAATTGATTTGATTTCCTTCTCAAATCACACATGGTTAAGTCATGGACACATATTGATAAACAATGACAGGGTTCAGAATTGTACCCAGGACTTTCACAGGACTCTGGTCAATAATTTTTTTTAATTACTATTAACTGGTCTGATAGGTTATCTTGAAGGGGCTTTCTGAGCACTGTTCATATTTCTCCCTATAATCTCTCCATAGAATATCCCCAGAGATTTCCTTCTGCTTTATCTATCCCTGGCTCCACCTGGCGGCAGTTGCATAGTCACGTGACCGGATGCAGAGGGCAGCACCTAATATCCGGTCTAAGATGGCTGGGCGCATGCGCACATGGGACCTCAATCTGATCAACCAGCTAAGCTACTCAACAGCTTCAGGCTATTTAGTGGTGCTGGCTGCAAATAGCTCTGGTAATAGGCTATAATAGTTAAGTAGTTATTATATTAATATATTTATGTAGTCATCATTAGGAGGCCAATCATATTGTTCCATCATTGAGATGCTCAGTAAAGTATTAAACATTAAAATCATGACTTGTTAAAACACAAGGCTACATTTGGTCAGTTTTAGATTTTGTTAATCTATATACTGTATTCAATAAAGTTAAAATGTTTATAATATTATATATAACATTATGTATAATCACTTAAAAAATATTGTCTGTTTCATACACATAATTGTGTCGCTGGCATTCACTCAATAGTTTGTTTAAAATCAGCCATTATACTGAAACAATTGTTCAAGCCAACCAATATAAGTGATTTGTGTAATTATTGTCTAAGGACGCACAATATTTTGGCTGATTTTAAACAATTATTTGAATGGAAACAGACAGTCATTTTTTAGAGTGACTTCTTTGGCAAAGACACCACAGGCATCTGGCAGCCATGTAGACTCTACATGATTTCACTTGTAATAAATTGAATTTTGACTTGATTTGAGTGTACATGTACAAGGGAATTGAAATGGCTGCCGTTTAGTAAGGTGTTTAAAAGAGGAGTAAAATACATCATGAAAATTCAATTGGGAGTTGAAAGTGTAGGTGTACAGCAGGGGCCCATTCTAGGTCCTTAACACTGTGAGTCGTCACCACACAGCCCAGCGACCTAATTATGAACATGTTTTGCTCGTTTACTCGTCTAAGGTAAAGTAATCAATTTCTTTTATAGTCTATAGGCTGGCTTATGGTATTAAAGGTCTAACAATGAAATTACAGAATATTTAGATGTTCATGTGCTGAGTTTACGCAATTCTTGTTCTGACAAGCAGGCAATTCAGAAAAATTGCCTAAACTAAACAAAATATGAATCCATTTCTCTTTTATTTTTAGAAGAAGATTTCTTAAATCTATACTCAGCCTATCGCCTACATAATTTAACCAATCATTTTGTTTAACTAGGTAAACTAGCAAAGAATGTCCATAATTAGGTCGTTTGGCTGGTAAGTGACGACACACAGTGTTGATACCAGGAATGAAAGATTAGGGACAATTCCAGTTTAGGCATTTCGTGCAACAACACACTGTACCAGCCCGAGCCTTGTAGTACAGATAAACAGACATTCCATACAACACAGACAAGCTAGTGTGCAGGGAAATGACATGTGGACATGATGTAGTCACGGAATGAGATCCTCCCAGAGGGAAATATAATGGAAGCTGATAGGAAAAACAATTTACTTCAGTCCCTAAGAGGCAGAGGAGAGAAGATAGTCAAATTGCACACAAGTAAGGAAGGAAGGAAGGAAGGAAGGGAGGGAGGGAGGGAGGGAGGGAGGAAGGAAGGAACTTCATTGATGATATTGCATACTGTCTTGATGCTACTCGGTCTGAAGCCTGAAGTCAGCTTATATGACCAGTTGCAGGCAGACGTAATGATCAGATGATAAGGCTACTTGGAGTCCACACTATGTTGCATATTTGGGTTGGGTCTTTCACTTGCCTCAGAACTAAGACACTCAGTGCAAGAGATGGAGAGTGGCTGGAAATTCAAACCCAGGATTTCTTTTTGCAGCAGAGAATTATTACTTGCCTAACTAAATTGTACAGCCCAAAGCTTCTGTTTCCTCTGTTATGAAGGTCCTGGGTTATACCGGTTAGATTCACAAGTTGGGCATTTTATATATTATCTTTATTCACAGACACATGCTGTACATATAAAAGAAAATGAAATTACAAAAGTGGTAAAAACAATAACATAACAGAATATCCATGTATACGGTGGAGCCTATGTTGGATTGCTGTTTCATCCTTCTTCTCATTGCCATCCATGGTCCCTGCCTTAATCAGCCCATCAGGTGATGAAATGCAGGATGTTAGGCCCTAATCCACCTACCCACATAGCACCTCACATTCTATGGAGTCCATCTCTGACATTGATCAACTCTTTTAGCGTGCCAACACTCACATTTAATGTCACACGACCTTTCTTGTCATTCGTCCTTCTGTACAATGAGGCACTGATGTTCTTTTTAATACAAAGTAAGATAATTCATTTTTACCAACATTTGATAAAGGGTTACTAACAGCAAGTGGACAGACTAGTTTCCTATATCAAGTCTTGGTAAAGATGATCCTAGATGAGTAAAATCTGAGTTAGTAAGCAGTTGGGTGGCCTAATGGTTAAGGCATCCATCAATTCCATATTGGCCAGCTCTGCTGAATGTCCTAGGTTTGATCCCTGGCCTGGGCACTCTTAATGAGCTACATCCCAGCAGCTGGATGTTGATCGCATAAGATGTCGTAATAAATTGGAGGTGCCTTGTACTCAGTGTCTATGTTGGAAAAGTAAATGGTCCCACCCATGATGGGGTAAATACATTGTATGTAGCATGGTGGGAACTTCAAGCAGCTTTTCATCTCATCATTATGTCTGCCTCTGACAGCGGGTCATATCAGCTGTATAAGCTTGAGACCCAGTAGCATTGAGACATTGAGACAATGAGTGGTGGTGGTGGATTAGGGTTTTACGTCCTGTATTTCTGCACCTGATGGGCTAATTAGGACAGGCAGGACCATGGAAATGAGATGAAGGATGAAACAGCCATCCAACATAGGCTCGACTGGGAATTGAACCCGGGACCCAGTGGTTGGAAGCCCAGCGCACCACCACTGAGCTAGGCCCCCACCCCCATTGATACAATGAGACAATGAGACGTTGATTAGTAGTTATTCAAAATTTGCTATCCAATGTAGCTGGGCAAGTAAAAATTAATATAACAAAAAATTATACAATATATATTTATACAATATAGCATAATATATATTATACAACATATTCACGAAAAGACATTTCTGTAACCAGAAGTAGGTCATGAGTCCTCAGCATTAGTTCATAAATTCAGCCTTGTTGACAGACATATCGCTGGGGTGTTTACTTTTATGTAGAAAGCAGGAGAAAATCTCTCAACCCACAGTTTATAATGATTTATGTGCAATAAACCTAGAACGGCCAGATTGGAAGGATGGAGTGTTTATTTCTAGGACTCTGTTGGCCAACTCCTTCATTCGCCCAATTGGGTAATGGATTGGTGTACTATGTTGTGACACAGCAGTTTGGATATGTTGGGATTGATTGGGGTTTGTCAGTTATTACGTAACATTCGGGTGGCCTACATGTAGGTATTTTGATTATTTTTCTGGAAGTTTGGAATGAACCTAATTTCATAGGAATATTATTAGCTATTATTTTAGATATCTTGCATATTATAATATAGACAGAGTACTATAATGTTCAGTTCTTTACATCCCTCGATAGTGGCAATAACTTGCTTCAGAAGGCTGCACTTTCCACATCTATCTGTCTATATATCTATCCTATCTACCTATCTATCTATCTATCTATCTATCTATCTAGGGAAATAGTGCAGTATAGCGGACCCAGATTTATGACCATATTGAACGAGCCTCATTGCAAGGCCTATGACGTAAAAATGCTTGAAATCAATCTATGACGTCCCAAACTAATGTAGTTATGACGGCACTTTTTATCTTCATGATAAAGACATAGTTTGCTTTTTTATTTTAATTGTGCTAGAACTTGAAAAATTACATTTTTAATGCACGCCAAATATGGGCATAAATTTGGGTCCGCTATAGGCCTACTGCACTAAATCCCTTCAAGTAAACGATCTAGCTAGAGCTATCTACTGGAGGCTATCACAAAAATACTCGAATACTTTAAAATACTGTAAAGGCTAAAATACACATAATCAAAAGTCACTTTCAGTACTCATGTACAATTTCAGTGGAGCCGACTTCAGCTAGGTAAGGCTTGGTATGGCTTGGTTTAGCTTGTGGTAGCTGTTGTGTAATACTGCATCATGTCACACTGGGGAAGCAAGTACAAGATGCAGTCAAACCACTGGATCACTGGTTCGATTCTCGGCCAAGCCTGATAATAATTTAAGGGGTGTTCATACCTTCATGGAAAAGACCTACGTATGACTACGGATGAAAAAATTGTTTTACTCTCGCTCATCCTTGTTCATTCGTAATTCAATCGCCGAGCATTTAAAAGATATTCCTGCTAATCCATAACATGGTAGTAGTCCCTCCAAATCATACGTGACCATCCGTGGAGAGGGGAAACACTTTTAAGCATGTTTTAAAAATTTGGCGGACGTTCTACGCACGTTGTACATAGTATGTCCGTGGCCATCCGTGGCCATTCTTGCCCCTCCTTGCCCCTCCTTGCCCCTCCTTGAACCACTCGCACAAACGTTGTACGAGTGCCTTACGGATGCCTCACGGATGCCTCACGAATGCCTCACGGATGCCTCACGGATGTCTCACGGATGTCTCATGGATGTTTCACGGAAGTCTCACAACGGACGTTCGGCGAGCGTTTGACGGACATCCTGCGAGTCGACGTATGTCCTTCAAACGTTCGTTGAACAAAATTTATATATGTGATAAACAGAGGCATGAGTGAGCACGTCTAGTCGATTTTTCACGTCCCTGGTCATACGTAGTTCTTATCCGTGACAGTGTGAACGTCCCTTCAGTTGGATGGCTGTTTCATCTTTCATCTCATTGCCATGGTCCCTGCCTGTCCTAATTAGTCCATCAGGTGCAGAAATACGGGATGTAAAACCCTAATAAACTCACCCACCCAGTCTATGGGGTGACCTGCTTTGACACTCACTGTATGGACTCCAAGACTTGTCATCTTAAGCCAGTCTAAATGCAGACCCAGGCCGCGTCGTAGACAACAAAATAGTTCTTTAAAATCTGTCTGGTATGATGTTGCATCGACGTATTTAGTACAGGGACATGTATTCTTATGATTATTATAAACATTTCTACATTGTCAAATTCCTTACTCACCCACTAGGATTCTAACTTCCCCGAATTCCACCAGACCCTATAGAGGCCTGATCAAGGGTCTTGCGTTGACTGTGTGTGTGCTATACATTATTAAGCATACTATTTATTTCAATGTAACTAATAGTAATAATATATTATAGAGCTTTTGATCTGACTTCGAGGGAAACATACCTTTGGATTTTTCTATTGAATGCTTCTTAAACGAAAATTCTATTGTGACTGAAATAACCTTGAACCATAGGAATTCTGCTGACAGTGCCACCTTGAGTATATTGGCAAACTCACATTCGAGTCAAGTCAATAGAGGGCGCATTGGCAATGCAAACATGCAGCAACCCTCAGCACAAACCTTGGCAAACAATAGGGTTGTTTCAGGGTTTGTTCTATGTTTGTCTAGTGCTCAGTTGAACCAGAGTTAGGTCCCTGGAAAACAAACAATGCCACATGTTTTTGGCATGGAGAATATTTGTTTTCCCCCAATAAATTCCATCCTTCTGTAAAACAAATAAACTTAATGAAGTGGCCAGTTCTGGAATGTTCAATTTTGGAGATTGGAGGGCAGGAAAAAGATATAATAAAACACACAAAAAGCCAATTTAGCCAGTTTTGTCATTTGTTGCAATACTCACGATTGCCCATAAAACACAGAATTACCAATTACTTCTTTAAATTAAAATGTAATAAATATGATACCAATGATACCAGAATGCCATTAATTACTCATAAATTGCAGTCATGAATAGTCAGTTTTATGGGAAAATAATAACTATGCTCTGAAACATTTAATTCAAGAACTTAACTTGAGCAGACGTAGTGATGAGATGACAATACAATTGAATTAAAAAAATTATATAAAATATAAGTACATATGCTTAGAGATGGCAATTGTGAGTGCTTGACCCATGAAGTGCCGCAATTGGCTGCATGCTTGGTGTATGCCCCCCCCCCCCGGAGTTGAGAAAGGCTCAAGCTTGAACAGGCCTGCCAAGGGTATAAGTGTTATAGTCGGTTGAGCTCATTCACGAGGATAACAGACTCGAAACCCAGACATTTATTTATTTAAAGAAAAAAACATTGGCCTGTTCATAGGTGTCTATGCAGAGGCAAGTAAAAGACCCCACCAATGGGGTAAATGTTTAACATGGTGTGGAATCAGCAGCCTTATTATCTCATCATTACGTCTGCCTCTGGCAGCTGGTCATATAAGCCGACTATGCTTCAGTTCAGTACTATTGTGATCATGCAAACAGCACTACAGTTTCAATATTGTAACTGATCATACAATTCAGTAAAGTGAGCACTGTGTTTTTTAACAATATAATATTATTGTCTTAATAGCACATATATCCTTGACCAGAATAAACCTATAAGCCTATATATATATATACAGTTAGTTTCATAAAATACGCTCGACTCTAGCTGTCTGTAGCGACCTGTGCCTGGCTGTGGTCTAAATATGCTAAAGCCAGCTGCTTCTGTCCACTTCTATGGCTAAAAATCGGCTTACATCTATCACCAGATAAATATAAACCTCGGTAAATGTAAGAAATTAATCTAATATATCATAAATAAGTACTTTTAGAGGAACCAGCTATGACAGCTTTGTCTAGTTTCAATTTGACGGGCCGTTTTTAATGAAACTAACTTTAGTTCTGTAAATGTCCTTGGACAATTTACAAGGCTATGTTGGTGGAATTCTGGCATTTGTTCAAGGAAATGTGGGCAGCCTCGACTTAATATTGATCTTATTTTCCTCAGGCCAAACATTTGACACTTTCTCAAACACGGAACACATGCCCCTGCATTTTGCCATTAACAGAACATCTGATTTGAGATGCAATGATTCACAAGACATTCCTGCAGTCCTGTAGCAAATTGCAAGGCATGGTAATGCATAGAAATGGAGGGTTATTGGGAATTTAAGGATTGTTTAGTTATGAAATGCTTTCAAAATTGAACATTCAATCACACCGAATCACAGAGAGAAGAACTAAAGTTAAAATGAGACTGAAGAACAGACAGAAACTGACTGAAACAGAGACAGACAGCTAGACAGACAGCTAGACAGACAGCTAGACAGACAGCTAGACAGACAGCTAGACAGACAGCTAGACAGACAGCTAGACAAACAGCTAGACAAACAGCTAGACAAACAGCCAGCTAGACAGACAGACAGCTAGCTAGACAGACAGACTAATAGTAATGTAAACGAACAATGAGTATGACAATTTATTAACTTGTAGAAATATGGTTATTCCAATGTTACACATTAGTGGTTAGCTGTATAATAATGAGAAAAGGTTAAAAACAAGAAAGAGATAATTGAGAAAAACTGAATAAACCTATTTTAAGGAAACCTGCAGATCAATCCAAAAACATTGACACTAAACTTCTGAAATAAATCGCAGGCAAAATATAATCAAGAAAAACCACTAACTCAGCACCATCAACACAAACACCACCGTATTTAACCTATTTTGAATTCACATAGAACACCAAGCAGTGTCTGCAGCCTCTCTACAACACCTCTCTACTGACGTTAAATGCAGTTGACACTTAGAGCGGACTGCAGCGGCCATCATGACATCTCCTGTTCGTGCCCAGGGCAAAGTGCCACATTTGACACATGATGAGAATGCACCCCAGGGTACTGTTGGGACATTAGACACACTAGGCAGGGGGAAAACACCATATAAGAAGTAATAAAGCAACGCATACCCATTAAATGAATATATAGGGGTGTTTATATGAGAATTGTTGGTGATTTTGGAGGCATATAGTTAACACTGATAATTACAATGATGTGCCTCAGTGGTCAGTATAGTGACGTCACTTGGTGATGGGCCAGTGTGGGTGCTAAGGTCAAAACTCTACCCACTGTGGTTTATGAGCTACACGTAGGACCCATGCATGGGATTGTGGTTGCAATGTATGGTCCAGCAAATGGGTGTTGGACTAGTAAGCGCAAGGTTGTGGGTTCAAACCCAGTCGCGTCAGGGAAGAACTGAGCAGATCCTCCTTGAACCACTGGCCCACTCCGCACAGGTGTTAATTAGTGTTCGGTTATAGCCAGTAATGGCAATAGTGGATTTAGCAGGAGTCTTTGTATTATCACCAGGTGGCTACGACAGATTACTGCAATTCTATTGGCTGAAAAATTCCCACCCTTGACTCTGATTTGCTGAAGGAAAGTGCATCCCAGCAGCAGTATTTTTTTGTGCATTTTAATGTATATTTGATATCTTATAATTAAGATGATTTTTGTTATTTCCCAAAGAAAATTATATTTTTTGGTCATGTCCTACTTCGTCTGAAAAACAAAATGAGTAATAAGAGGAGAGGAAAGACTTATGTGTTGCGGAATTCAGGGCTTTATAGAAGAGCGCATTGACCCAAAGAGTGCTGCAATGGCTGCACGTTGAGTGCAGACTCCCTAGGAGTTGAGAAAGACTCATTATTGAACAGGTCTGCCAAATGGTACTTTTTATGGAGAAATTGCTGATTCAGTTTGGTTTAACTGACATTATTATAACTACTAAAATGTTATTGTATTTAATCCTGCTTTTTGAAAATAGAAAGATTTGTTTAAATATTAGTCTTATAGCAACAACTACAATGAATCCAAAAAAAGTTATTCGTAACAATATGGCCTTATTAATGAGACAACCAATCATAGCCAATATATACAGGCGAAGCTGGGTGACCTTGTAGGAAAACCACGCGAGTCCCCGATCTGTTTTGACAGATCAGACGAAGTGGATGCGTAAAATAAAAAAATTGTTTAAAGTTCCTTTTATTTCTCAATTAGTTTCATTTGAAACTTTAAATTATTAAAATCCGAAGAATATTTATGGAGTTATTGAATAAAACATACAGGAATCTAGGCTATATTTCGAATGGGAACAAGACTGAATGCAGCGTCACCAGCGTCACCAGCGTCATGAACGTCTTCGATTCGTGATTTATTTTATGCATAACTCCGTCAATTTTAGTCCGATTTTCAAAATATTAACTTTATTATGTACATAAACTGAAGTTATATTATATTATAGGTTGGTAATAAGCTGTCATATCAACTATAGTCACGTCGTATTTTGTCCTTATTTGGGCAGCGAACGTCCTGGGCTTCCTTTTATGGGCATGACATTGACGTCATTCCTGTGGTATGAAATGCAGATCATCCAGCCCGTATTACCCGGTATTTCAGGTGGTAAAGATGCAATTGGGGAATAATAAATGAGAGCTGGCTTCATTAAAAAGATCCCTTATAACGAAATTTCTCTACACTGTCTATACATCTTACTATAAACAACCTTCAAATCCTATAGCACTCAGATATTTTCTTGACACTCTTACAACCCTCGAATGCATCTCAGTAAGCTTATCACAAACAAGAGAGGTCACTGGGGCCCCCTTGCACAAATAAGGGCATTCTTAACATTAGGGGACCCATCCAGACTTGTCAGCAGCCATCATTCGTGTGTGCCCGTGCATATGTATAAGTGCGGTGGCTTATTTGAGCTATTTTGAGGTAGCTCACTGTAACATTTTGTAGGCAGATTGGTCATACATGTAACGTTTGAATAGAATACAGACTCGTGCATAAGAAAGTGGACCCCACTGAAAGATGGAAATTTCTTTAGTTTACAATCAAAGTGGCAAAGATCATCTAGAAAGTGATAATTTATTACACCAGATTAGTTAGTGTGGACTAATTTTTTGATACTGTTTTGGTAATTTTTAAGAAATTTAAATATAAATTACAAAATACTAGGACAGTTTTGATCTTTTTATGACATAAACTTAAAATGTCATGATACAGACCAAGTTGTCATAATTATTAATAACTCCTTTATGAATACACACATATAAGCCCACATATCTTGAAAATATAAGAACAGTTGATTCCTGATCTAAACACTATTTTGTTAGCATATTTTGTAGAAGTACGTGTATTTCATCATCATTTTTATTTTATTTTTAATTGTTTTATGTTTCAACGTAAACACTTAACAGTGAGACTGTTTATTTGCCAAGCTGCAACAGAATACAATGCGTATGTTGTTGTAGATTGAACATTGTACACATGTGCAGGAATAAAATATGAAAATGTGAATTATACACTCAGTGTTTATCTTCTTGAATATATCATGTCATGTTTAATTCATACAGTTTTTTTATGCCTAACTAATTCGTTTATTTCAACAAATGTATAGATATGGAAATTAATACAGAATGCTGTATATTACTTTTGTAATAGCAAAATAACATGTATCGTAACCGAATACTTCAGAGAATCAGTGCAGACATGTCAATTGCCTGAGGCTCAGGCAGTATGTGCAAGCTCCAACGCATGCAACTAATATGTCATCATTTGACCTAAATCTGCGCTGACAATGTTAGATTTAGGCTAGGCTAATATTGCGTCAATATTGCGCGGACATTAGAGTGTTATCAAGTTACAATGTGTGGGAGAATGCACTGATGTAGCAGCCAGGACTCGTGATTATCAGTGAATTCAAGCTAGCTCAGAGGCATACTGCAAGGCGCTGGGCTTGCTCCCAGTGCTATTTACATAATTTATGCGGAAGCAACGCTCATGACCGCGTTCTGCGTACTGGAGCAACCAATGCTGTCTCGTGGTTTGGGGTTTAGGCGCGCTAACAAATTTCGGTGACAGTCTCCAGTGATTTTGGGTTGAATACACCCTAAAAGGATTACCGTAACTGTTTTAAATACATACCAGGCGGATAAGTACTGTTTGTTGCAGATACCAATTCTGCCTGGATGTTTCTGTGAGATAACTCTATTGTAAACATAGTGACTCCACTTCATAAACATACAACACTAGCATAGCTGATATACACGGTGTGTGCACCAAAAACACCCCTTCCCTAGGGATTATTACCCCTCACTGTGACGTCACAATAAAGGTAAGTGTTATTGCATTACCAGTTCGGTCAGAATTACTGTGCTAAGTGTTCAGAAGAATGGCGGGAAAATGCTTGGATCAGCTGGCTGGCCTGGGTGCTGGTGTGTTTGTAAACAAACCGATCCACATGTAGTGTTGCTAGCTCCTGTCAATGTACAGATTATCAACAATATATTCGACAACTATCTCATCAACTCACCATCCCATCACACCATTGTTGACAGTGTTATTGAATGTATCATCGTTTGTTTACATACAACCCTTAGCTTCATTCTTCGAGCCTCGTTTTCAACGCCATGACCTAGTTTTTTTCCAAGACACTTTGGTTCGAACAGAAATTGATCGTTTGGGCTTCAAGCACTTGCAACATGTCGACATGGAAAATTACCCCACAGATAGGAAATGTTATAGTATTTTGAGCTACATGAGTAGAATCTTTGTGTAAATATTGCCAAGATTTATATAAAACATTTAGTGTAAGTTAGATAAGAAATGTATATATGGTAACTACTACTTACTTGAAGATTGAAGATGTATCTTTAATTTTGTTAATTTCATTGCTATTAATGGAAGCTGATCATGATCTAGCTGACATATGAGAAGCTAATTTAGAAGATTAAAGGCATTTATTTTTACTAGCGTCCTTGATAATTACCTTGACCGTATTTTACAAACAATACCATTTGCTAGGACAAGGCCAAAAACTCTGTTCTTTTAAGTTATGTACTTCAAATAAATAAATTAAGGATTCATAACTGGTATTTGCTAGATCGTGGGAATTTCAAATTTTACTACTACTACTACTACTGGTGCTACTACTACTACTACTACTACTACTACTACTACTACTACTACTACTACTACTACTACTACTACTACTACTACACTACTACTGCTACTACTGCTACTACTACTACCGCTACTACTACTACTACTAATACTACTACTACTACTACTACTACTACTACTACTACTACTACTACTATTACTATTACTATTATTACTACTACTACTACTACTACTACACTACTACTACTACTGCTACTACTACCACTACTGCTACTACTACTACTGCTACTACTACTACTATTACACTACTACACTACTACTACACTACTACTACACTACTACTACTACTACTACTACAACTACTACTACTACTACTACTACTACTACTACTACTACTACTACTACTACTACTACTACTGCTGCTGCTACTACTACTACTACTACTACTACTACTACTACTACTACTATTACTATTACTACTACTTACTACCTACTACCTACTGCACCTACTTCTTCTACTACTACTACATCATTGTCAATATGCTAATCCATAATCCTATTGTAAAATGTTCCACATGGACTTCAGCAAGGCGGTATAGTGCCACCTGTACTAGAAAATCAATAATGTTCAGCAGAAATAGAGTGATAGTTTATGCATCAATACATTTCCAAATGCATTTTGCTTCTGCAAAATGCATTTGATAGTGAATGAATCATGAAACGTCAAAATTGTCTGGTTTGTCTTTTAGACCATGCATAGTTTAATGTGGTGTTTTTGACATTGAAAATGGTGTGCTCATAGCTAGACACTGTTATACTGTGAGCTGTATCCTTAACTTGACAATAGTTACTGTTATTGAAGTGATGATATAACAGGCATGTGAGTTATAGCAGTCTACCTGTTATAATGGAAGATGTTATAACCTATTTCTATCTCAGATTTTGCTGTTAGCTTAGACAACATTTACAAACATCACAATTTTATTGCACAGTCTGTGATATCAATCACACACAATTTGTGATAATTGTATATAAACCTTACATAATGTTGAGGTAGTTTATGATCAATTTTTTTTAAAACTGTGTTGCACTCCACCTATATGGTAATACTATAATACTTCAGGGTGTTGTTTTTCCCCATTAATTATTGGAGCGGGTGTACTTATAACATGTATAAAGGAATATCTACACAGTATTTTTTTTACTGGTGTACATATTGGCACCGGTGTAGTTTTAATGGAATGCTCATAGTATTATTTTGGTGCATAGGATTGTAGTAACAGTATTTATTTAGGTTGGTGTATTTTTTTTATAAGGAGGCTAATTATAGTTATTGCACTTGGTGTACTTTCACAAGAATACTCATCAACTTCATTATATTTGCTGTGTTCAATAGAAATACCCATATTATATTTATTGCAGCTAGTGTAGTTGCATAAGAATGTATAGTAATGGACTAGTAATGGAATGCTCATCAGAATGTCCAAACAGTATTTCGTCTATCTCATGGAAGACTGTGCCAAAGTGAAATTTGCAATTTTCAGGAGAAAACTCAAAGCATATTTGAAATCAATTAAATCACCAGTTCAAGCAGAGTATAGTGATATGAATTTTGTAGGGTATTAGAGAGAAATAAGCTATATTTTTCAAAATAGCCCTCCTCTTTATTTTAATATTCTAATATTGAAGTATTTTTCTGTGTAAAACTGTCTTGCCAAGGATACTATCAGTACAGCACAAACAACTCTTTCATGATTTCCATGTATTAAATTTATGGAAGACGGTGCCTAAACGGTTAGGGTATGGTCTGTTTTCGGGTTTTCTAATAGAAAAGTGTACTTCAGACGGAGTAATCTGTCCAAAATCAATTTAGTACAGTCTTCCTTTAATGGTGTGGTAGTACCAGTGAAAATATCCAAGTAGCACCAAGCCAATTCAAACTTGAAAATAAGGAATAAATAGTCAAAATGAGATATGAATTCAAAACTGGTCTAATTTGAATTAGATCAGTCTTCCATGAGCCAGACGATTTATTTAGGCTGGTGTACTTATAACGGAATGGTCGCATAGGAATATCCAAGCACTATTTTCAGTGTATTTGGGCTGGTGTACTTGTATAGGAATGCTCATAAGAATGTCCAGCCAGTATTTATTGGGGCAGGTGTAGCTACTTAGGAATGTCAATTAAATATTTAGTGGGGCTGGTGTAGTAGCAAGATGAGCCAGTTGCACTACTGCCACACTGAGCCTGACCAGGCATAACCCCACATTCCACAATGGACAACAGCTCACAAACAATGGACAATTGACAAAGGAGGCCTGTGCGCAGCGCCACCATACGTCAAGTGTCCTCTGACCTCATCTTGAGGCTGTGACGTCACAAAGGTAGATAGGTTGGGGAACAGAGGGAATGAGAAGTGGAAATAAGGGAAAAATAATGGAAATAGGGTATATGTAGTATGGATTAAGCAATGAGTGGAATGAAGAGAATAAATATATTAGAGATCGGATGAAATGGAAGTTGAATGAGTGGAAAAGAGAAAAAGGATGAAAATAATAAAAAGAGATGTATGTAAGTAGATTGGAAATTTATGGAGAATACACAGACCTAGAGAAGAATTAAGCATACACTTTTTCAAGAGAAGTTGAAATAGATATTTTGATTGAGGGATACGAGGATAGGTAGGATAGGATAGGACAGGATACCCAGATAGCATTTACATGTCGGCCACTGTCATTACAACATCGCATCAACATCGCTGACATGGCGCCAACGTTGAAATGATTTGGAACGCTATCTGGGTAGGACAGGATAGGACAGGACAGGATAGGCAACTGTTTAGGATAGGATAGAATATGTTAGGATACGGACATGAGGAGAGGACAGGGCAGGACAGGAGAGGACAGAACAGGACAGGAGAAGCCAGGAAAGGACAGCAAGGACAGACCATTGATGTAAAACTTTGATCTAGACCAACCATGTTTTTAGATAAGGACAGCAACTCTATCCAGTCGATTTTGAACATCACAAAAACCAGCATCATATCAGCAAGCAGAACAGCCTGGGGTTTCAGCATGATGTCATATCGATCACAGTTTGTCAACACAAGAGACCTCCATGTCTTGCTGAGGGTTCTTGCTGCTAAGTAAATATTCCGCCATCTACGAAAATAAACACCAAACTGGAAAAGTAGCTCCTCCACCAACTTCGAAACTAAACAGAACATGCGCCATAGCTCTGAATAAAACATGGCGACCAAACCAAACAATCACTAATGCAGTCAAGACTTAAGGTAAAACAATGGGCTTGATGGCCACATAGTGATCGCTTAGTTTTTCAATTTCAGTTTTAATATTTTCGTTTATATATGATAAGGCAAAAACCACGTGTTTTCCATGCGTTTGGATAAACGCATGGAAAACACACGTGGCATAATTGGCCATGTAGCAAACGTAATGATGAGTTGATATGTGCCAGTCAATGTACCATCAGGCTCAGAATGAGACTCAGACTTCATTTATTTGCTGAAAAACAGCTGGAGACCCTTAGAAGGCTAGGAGCCGCTGCCGAAGGGCCAACAGTTACATTCTACACTGTAATTAACTGATTAATACATACATAGAAAAAAGGTAAATATACAAAGAAAGATGTAACTGCAGAAAAAAGAAGAAAAAAAATGTATATATATATCAAAAATAGTAAGCATAGTTGCAACAAAAGCATCTACAGTGGTGTACATTTTTGGACTCAGCATAGATCCCAATTTCTCAGCACCTTGGTGGTCAGCAGGTGTTTGCTGATATCAACAATGTAATTTAGCTACATATGCAGATGTAATGAGGACATAGTAGCTGAGAGTTTGATATTCACTTCATTTACGTGCATGTAAAGTTCTAGATTACAGCCAAATTCATTGAGTTGAAAATCTCATGGACTTGGAAGCTGAACTCCAGATGACGTCACGTGAATCCAGGTCTCCCATTGGTTAAAGCCCTCAGCCACTAGGAGTCCTGGATTCACATGACATCACTAGGAGTTGAGCATCCAAGCCTATGAGATTTGTTTCCAACTCTGTGAATTTGACTGTAGGTATTTCACATATCTAGGGCCCTCCAAAGTTGCCAAAATGAGTGATTTCCAATAAAACTGCTTAGGAGTGACACAGGTAAACATCTGGAAACAGTCCATACCACCCTGAGTCATAGATATTGTTTGGCTCATGCACAAAAGTGACATTATAGGGACATTATTCATGCTAATATGCACAGCCTCAGCTGAGCTAATGTTCAATAAACACAGCCATGAAATCATATGCAATATTCATGTGACTAGAAAGCCAATTTTTACGAGTACAAGCAACTTTAAAATGGCTTTTACCTGTTTTAAAAACGTCTAAAGCTTTCAAGCATGCACATTGATTGGTCTTAATTTTTCAAAAAATCTCCTCTCCTCTCCTCTCCTCTCGTCTCGTCTCGTCTCGTCTCGTCTCGTCTCGTCTCGTCTCCTCTCCTCTCCTCTCCTCTCCTCTCCTCTCCTCTCCTCTCCTCTCCTCTCCTCTCCTCTCCTCTCCTCTCCTCTCCTCTCCTCTCCTCTCCTCTCCTCTCCTCTCCTCTCCTCTCCTCTCCTCTCCTCTCCTCTTCCTCTTGTCTTCCTCTTGTCTCCTCCGCGTCTCGTCTCGTCTCCTCTCCTCTCCTGCAGATATATATTTTTTTTGCTGGTACACTCCAATCCAAAAATATTGACTTTTCTTCCTCACCATGTGTGTGGACACAACTGATGGCTCACACACAAGGACACATAAGAACAATGTGTGTATGTGTGGGGAATATTTCGTGTTTAATTATGCATGCAGAAGCTAGAAGCAAAGATTGCTGCAGATTAAGAGTTGGGTAAAAATGGCGGAGCATGAGCCTCACTGTTTATAGCCCCAAGATAAGGGTCGTTATTGTCCTGGGTTATTAGGGGGGCATGTCCAGCTTATGTAGGTTACGAAGGGGTGGAGATTATGCTGGAGGGGAAATAAGGGGGTGGGGAAAGAGATGGCAGGGAAATGAAATAGGGTGACTTAAGAGATGAGAAATGGAATATAGGAGTAAAATGAGAGGTGAAAGGGAAAATGACAATAAGGTAGAATGTTGAAATTAAGGTAGAACGGGTAAAAAGATTGGGGAAAGATGTAGGAAGAAATGAAATGGATGTAACAAAAGAGATGAGGGAAAAGAGATGGAAAGGAATGGATGAGATAAAAAGAAATTGGACCAGTGTAGGAAATGAAGTGGAATGGAGCTGTGCAAGGAAAACTGGTAAATTGTCGGGAATTACATGGAAGGGAGATGAAAGAAGAGAGGAAATGAAATGGATATGTCTCATAGAGAATGGGGATGATGATACGAGATGGGAAGAGAAGAAATTCCAATTAGAATTGAGACACAAATTTTTTTTGGAGAGCACAAAATCTATAAAACATGAGGCTGTTGATAGAATATAATATAATATAATAGAATGGAATAGAATAGAATAGATGTTTTCTTAAATTAAGTTGAATTCTGAAGTCAGCATCCCCTTGCATTATACACAGCCACAGTACATGTACATTTAAAGCAGCCATTTTGTGTCTCAAATCTCGCTGCTACAAACGAGATTACGCTGACAACGAGAGTTTACGAGACGAGAACGTGACTTCAGGCCAACATATGAGATGATGTAATACCTTATGCAACGAGCTTTGTCGGGTTATATTGAGCGTCGTTTTATAAAACTTACAATAGAATATGTGTCTCATAGAAAATATAGCAAAGTTAGCAGAACTAGGAGACATTTCACAATAGCATGTCTTACCCAAAGAAATTGCATTGTCAACTGATGTTTATGTCAAGAAGATCAGCTCATCATAACATCTGCCTCTATATATAGTATATAATGTATAGTGAAACCCCACCTAAAGACCACTTTATCAATTTTTGGACCCGATTGGTAATTTGTGCAATCATTGCATTTTACCTCTCTATTTAAGACCACCTCACTATTAAGACCGGGATACTTTGCACCAAGGGTGTTCTTAATGGCGAGGTACCAATGTATTTTATACCAACAAAACAGCCTTTAAAATAATGTGTTAGTCTTAATAGTCTTAATAGAGAGGTGGTCTTAATAGTGAGGTTTTCTTAATAGTTAGGTGGTCTTAATAGTGAGGTGATCTTAATAGTGAGGTAGTCTTAATAGTGAGGTTGTCTTAATAGTGAGGTGGTCTGAATAGTTAGGTGGTCTGAATAGTTAGGTGGTCTTAATTGTGAGGTGGTCTTAATTGTGAGGTGATCTTAATAGTGAGGTGGTCTTAATAGTGAGGTTTTCTTTATAGTGAGGTGGTCTTAATAGTGAGGTGGTCTTAATAGTGAGGATGTCTTAATAGAGAGGTGGTCTTAATAGTGAGGTGGTCTTAATAGTGAGGTGGTCCTAATAGTGAGGTAGTCTTAATAGTGAGGTTGTCTTAATAGTGAGGTGGTCTGAATAGTTAGGTGGTCTTAATTGTGAGGTGGTCTTAATTGTGAGGTGATCTTAATAGTGAGGTGGTCTTAATAGTGAGGTTTTCTTTATAGTGAGGTGGTCTTAATAGTGAGGTGGTCTTAATAGTGAGGTTGTCTTAATAGTGAGGTGGTCTTAATAGTGAGGTGGTCTTGATAGTGAGGTGGTCCTAATAGTGAGGTAGTCTTAATAGTGAGGTTGTCTTAATAGTGAGGTGGTCTGAATAGTTAGGTGGTCTGAATAGTTAGGTGGTCTTAATTGTGAGGTGGTCTTAATTGTGAGGTGATCTTAATAGTGAGGTGGTCTTAATAGTGAGGTTTTCTTTATAGTGAGGTGGTCTTAATAGTGAGGTGGTCATAATAGCGAGGATGTCTTAATAAAGAGGTGGTCTTAATAGTGAGGTGGTCTTAATAGTGAGGTGGTCCTAATAGTGAGGTAGTCTTAATAGTGAGGTTTTCTTTATAGTGAGGTGGTCTTAATAGTGAGGTGGTCATAATAGCAAGGATGTCTTAATAGAGAGGTGGTCTTAATAGTGAGGTGGTCTTAATAGTGAGGTGGTCCTAATAGTGAGGTTGTCTTAATAGTGAGGTGGTCTGAATAGTTAGGTGGTCTGAATAGTTAGGTGGTCTTAATTGTGAGGTGGTCTTAATTGTGAGGTGATCTTAATAGTGAGGTGGTCTTAATAGTGAGGTTTTCTTTATAGTGAGGTGGTCTTAATAGTGAGGTGGTCTTAATAGCGAGGATGTCTTAATAGAGAGGTGGTCTTAATAGTGAGGTGGTCTTAATAGTGAGGTGGCCTTAATATTGAGGTGGTCTTAATAATGAAGTGACTTTGACATAGGTTTCAAGTATACATTAGAAATACCATAATGTTACCACTTTATTTGCCGCTAGATGTCAGCCATGCAGCTTTCTGAATAGTTAGGTGGTCTGAATAGTTAGGTGGTCTTAATTGTGAGGTGGTCTTAATTGTGAGGTGATCTTAATAGTGAGGTGGTCTTAATAGTGAGGTTTTCTTTATAGTGAGGTGGTCTTAATAGTGAGGTGGTCATAATAGCGAGGATGTCTTAATAAAGAGGTGGTCTTAATAGTGAGGTGGTCCTAATAGTGAGGTAGTCTTAATAGTGAGGTTTTCTTTATAGTGAGGTGGTCTTAATAGTGAGGTGGTCATAATAGCAAGGATGTCTTAATAGAGAGGTGGTCTTAATAGTGAGGTGGTCTTAATAGTGAGGTGGTCCTAATAGTGAGGTTGTCTTAATAGTGAGGTGGTCTGAATAGTTAGGTGGTCTGAATAGTTAGGTGGTCTTAATTGTGAGGTGGTCTTAATTGTGAGGTGATCTTAATAGTGAGGTGGTCTTAATAGTGAGGTTTTCTTTATAGTGAGGTGGTCTTAATAGTGAGGTGGTCTTAATAGCGAGGATGTCTTAATAGAGAGGTGGTCTTAATAGTGAGGTGGTCTTAATAGTGAGGTGGCCTTAATATTGAGGTGGTCTTAATAATGAAGTGACTTTGACATAGGTTTCAAGTATACATTAGAAATACCATAATGTTACCACTTTATTTGCCGCTAGATGTCAGCCATGCAGCTTTCTGGTAGTGTTGCAAGATTACCTCAGAACTCCTGCAAGTGCAATTCTGCCAACAGGAAGCCATTTTTACACAGAATCCCCAAATGTGATGAAATTTCCTGTTGCTAGGCAACATAGTTTAATCTCCACCAACATATCCCAGACAACCGTGTGTCCATGACAGTTTTCAGTGCTAATGAAACTCAGCTATGATTGGGTAAGCTGATATTGTTATCCGTTTAATCATAATAATTTTAGAAGAAGCATGTAGACATGCAAAATTACATGGAATTTAGATATAACAGAGGACAAAGACTGATGAAAAGAGAAAAAGAGTGAAATTAAGAAAGTCTTAAATGATGCTTGGATGTAAAGAAAGAAAATAAGAAATAGATTGATAAGTAAACAAATGAAGGACAAAAAGAAGTAAAAGAAAGAAAGAAGGAACAAAGAATAAAATTAGTCACAGAAAACGAAACGAGCAAGAAATAAATGAATAAATAGCTAAATAAATAAATGAATAAATAAATAAATAAAGAGATAGAGAAAGAAAGAGAAGATAAACAATGAAATAGATAGATAAAACAGATTTAGTTGAGAACTAAAGATAAAAATAAGGAATTACGACAGACAGAGAAAATATTAGAAATTTGGACAGAGCAAGAAAGAAGGAATCTTAGGAAGAACGAATCAAGGATAGAAAGAAGGAAAGAATAAAAAAAAAACAGCCAGAAAGACAAATAAATAATTAATAATTAGAGAGCTATGGGGATATAGAGAAGGTGGGAAAATGAATTGATCGATTGATTGGTTTCAGAATGCTTGAATGAATTCATTGCTTTATGAATTCTCCTAAATATTATTTTAAAAAATACTTCAATTTTTTAATGCAGTAATTGAAGACCATTCAAATTAACAAGCGCCACTCCCTTTTGTTAAAACAAAAGATATAAGGAGCCTATTTTTAGCTCAACTGCCTATTTTTAACCTCATGCCCTTCCTTTTGCGTTTTAACCAACATGAGCTTTCAGTAGGTCATCCTAGCTTATACAATACAATACAATACAATGCAATACAATGCAATACAATGCAATACAATGCAATACAATGCAATACAATGCAATACAATGCAATACAATACAATGTGTGACATGATACTTAATCTTGTATATTTTGTCGAAAAAAATTCCTGTTCTGATGCTTTCCAATGCAGCACTACACTACACTACACTACACTACACTACACTACAGTACACTACAGTACACTACAGTACACTACAGTACACTACATTCTTCTGCAATACTCTACACTACACTATTGTTCATGTAAAACCGACTTTAAATGAAAATTTATCTTATCTTATGTTATCTTACACTACAGTACACTACAGTACACTACAGTACACTACAGTACACTACAGTACACTACACTACACTACACTACACTACACTACACTACACGGTTTTCACACTTCATTGTAAGTGTAAAATAGAACTCACAGGAAACTCATTTATTTCCAGTTTATATACAATAATATTTCCAGACAAAAATGATATATCCTGACTTTAAGACAAATTATGTTTTATATAAATCACCTCAAGACTAACACTCTTCACATTTTATTACATTTTGTTTAAAAACATACAATGGCACTTTACACAATAAAAGTAATAGAAAAAAAGATGCGTGTAAATGGTAGGTTAACAAATAAATATAACTAGTGGATATAATAAATTAAAAGAAATAAATTAATGTTAATCTAAAATCTAAAATAGATCCCACTTTAGGCTACATAGTGCACCAATAAATATATTAAAAAAATGCAAAAGTACAACATTTGATCTTTATATGTATTCTTTCTTGTCGAATGCTTACAGCAAACTATACCCAAAGCCATTTTTAGGCGAGGTATTTGAGGGAGTCAAGGACACCTAGTCACTACAACTATCTCGTGTTATCACACGAGCAGCGAGAAACTGCGAGATCTCGCGGAATTCCGTCATGGAGGAGATCTGGCAAGATTACGGCTGGGGTGTTGACAACAGAGAGGATTGTGGGACAAATTGGAGCTATTGGTCAGGCTCAACATGTGCAGGGAAGAAAAAATGGATGAGAGAGGGAATGATAGATGGGAGGGAATGATAAATGGAATGAATGAGGAATAAAATGGGAAATGGGATGAGAAGGAATGAAGAATGGGGAGAGTACAAGGATGAGTAATAAACATGTACATGGCCACCAAGCTAGAGAGCCAGAGAGCTAGATGAACAACTAGACTTCGAACTAGATAGTTAGATAGAAGGATAGATAGGTAGATAGATAGATAGATAGGTAGAAAGAAAGATAGGATAGATGGATAGAGAGATAGATAGATGGATCGATGGATAGATAGATAGATGGATAGAGAGATAGATAGATAGATAACTAGATGGATATATGGATAGATAGATAGATATATGGATAGATAGATAGATAGATGGATAGATGGATAGATAGATGGGTATGTAGATGAGTGGGAAGATAGGTAGATAAATAGATATATAGTACCAGTATGTCGAAAAATTAGGCAAATCTGTGTATAAAATGTTTAAATACTCAATTAAATGAACTGAACACACATTTTCCACTAATTAAACAACATTTGTATACAGTGCACCCCATACAATCCAGCTAAGCATGTTCACACATTGTTCATATCAACCACTTACTAGAATGCATCCATAGTATTGAGTAAATGCACCAATTGCTGAGCTCACTCATGCATTTAATACGCGCTCTTCGCTGGGCTGTGTTGTCATTTGCTGATAGTGGATGGCAAGTAGCACTTCGGTTCCCTCCGAGTAATCCCATTAGACGCCCAAAGACTTCTTTTGCTAGGCTGTCTGTTTCAGTTAACAAATAAATGTGTGTTTTCCATTACAACACTCTGTAGTTTCGTGTAGGAATAAAAAGATGTTATCATAACTAGACACCAGGGCTCTTTAGTTTCTTTTCGATGTCCAATGGAAGCTATTTAGCATCTTACATCGCTCATTACCTTGTGTCATTAGGAAAGTGGAGGTTTCGTGTGATATTAGTGCAACATTTAAGAAAATATAAAGATGAGGCGGATGACAAGATTTTCTAGAGTCTTATAATGTCAATTGTGATATAACTAATTGTTATATTTGTAATGGTTTGGGTTGACCGGTGTCATCTCTGTCATCTCGGGCATGGATTTACTGTCATTTATTCAATCGTTGTAATTTTTATTTGTTAACTTTTATTTTTAAGACTACCACTGAGTGTCTGTCCCTTGCCACTGGTTGCAGGATTGAAATTTGAAAGACATTCTTTATATTAAGACTAGGGTGGCTCCTTGGCAGGGACATCAAAGATGTCTTAAAGGGGTCACCCTACTTAACGCAAATTATAATAAACATGATTGTAATATTTTTTTTCTTTGATACCAGCATCCAATAAATATATCTGAATCTGAATCTGTCACACTGTGTGTTGTCACCTCACAGCCCAGCGACCTGATTATGGACATTATTTGCTTGTTTACGTGTCTGAAGTAAAATAATAAATTTCTCTTATAGTCTATAAGCTGGCTTATGATATTTTAAGGTCTAACAATGAAATTACAGCATAATTAAATGTGCATGTGCTGAGTTTACGCAAATCTTGTTCTGACAAGGAGGCATTTCAGAAAAATTGCCAAAACTAAAAAAACATGAATCCATTTCTCATGTATTTTCAAGATTATAAGATTTCTTAAGTCTATAATACATAGTTTAACCAATCATTTTGTTTAACTAGGAAAACTAGCAAAGAATGTCTATTATTAGGTCGCTTATTCAGAAGAAATACATTTTTGAATGATGCCCCGCTTAAAATTACAAAGTTAAAGTGGTAAAAATGAATAAAAAAAACACATTTATACAGTTTAAATGCTTTCACAGAGCTGAAGCGATAGTGATCATTCGGAAAATGACATTTTAAATTTTTTATTGATGGACAACTAAGGAAACCTTCATGAATATATGTATGGCCATCTAATAAGCAGTTATATAAGCAATCACTTATAGCATTAGCAAAACATTTTTAAATAAAATTCTTACGCCAAATTCAGGAACTGTCAAAATTTCAGAATTCAAATTGGTGATGTGAAGTTGCCATGGTAATCTGAGGGCTTGTTGAGCTGCTCTCTTCATAAAAAATGGCTCCCTTTGAAGTTTTGAGAACCAAAAAGTGAAATTCCTTGTGAAATGATTAGGTAGCAACCCAGTGCAATATTGGTTAAAGGTGTTCAATTTCTTGACATTAGCCAAATTACATTTTTAACACGTTTGTCTGTCCTTTTTATGTCTATCTACACTTCAATTAGCAACAAGGAGCATTCGTTTTTGTAGCTGTGTTCCAGTTAAAGTATTCAAATTCTCCATTTAAAACCAACCTGCCATTAAAGCCTGTGATATATATTCATCTACAGTGGTCATAATTGAATCATACATAGCAATAAAACAGCAGTGGCCTAGCGGTTAAGGCATTGGCTAGCTACCAGATCCTAGGTTCAAATTCTCACCCAGGCATTCTTCATGAGCTACATCTCAGCTGCTGGATGTCTGTTGCATGAGATGTTAAATTAGAGGTGTCTTAATTAGAACTACTCAGTGCCTATGTTGTGGTAAATTAAAGACCCGATGATGTGGACCCCAAAGATCATCTCATCATTGTGTCTGTTTTTTCCCTGTTTACCCGCTGTTTTGCATCTAAAAGCTGAATATTGAAATCAATCAGATTTTTTTTTTTAGAATTTTTTAGACCAGTGAATACCAGGAAGGGTTACAAAAGTATCACATTGGATTCTTGAGAGTGGATCATGGATTGCCGAAGATTTGGCACTTTTCCATTATTGGAAAGGAACCGCTTCATGTGATTTTATTGATTTGCAGCGGATTGATCAGATTTACGTGATATCTTCGTGTAAGAGATCAGCGTTTTATTGACCAGGTGTGAGTTTCTATGGGGTATCGTATTTGGCATTGATTTCAAGTGATAAAATGGCATTTTTTGCACACTATTGAAACTGTACTACCAAACAGCCATTTTGTCACCTTTTTTTTAAAAAGCATTTTGTCTTTTTTTTGCGTGCGGTAAAGTGGTTATGTAATCCCACCCATTCAGCGCTGTCGTTGACAGCTGAACACAGTTTTCTGACAAGTTGAATTCAGATCACGAAAGCCTTAAATTATCGCTCACAACAGGACTCGCCCCCTGTTGGATTATTTCAGAACTGCTCACATGTCAGCGTCTGTTTTTGACAAATGCTGAAGTGGCTCAGATGGGGATCAGACGATCAAAAAGGAAAGATATCGGGATAATTATTCTGTCAAAATTGTGATGAAATAGTCCAGACAAGCATCAAATCCTAAGAAATGTCTTGTCCTCTGAAGCTATTCATGCTGAAATCCTAAAATACCCATCTATTTGCGTTGTTCTAGTGGTACATTGGTACCTCTCCACATAGACTACCCTGATGAGTTGTTTAGCAATTTCTCTCACCTTATTAAGTATGCAGATGGAGGATTAGATAAATATAAAATATTGCGTTTAAATTTATTTTAAAATGTCATAAATCATTTAAATCAAGTGATAGACAAGATATCATACTTTGATATCATGTCCATCAGTTGACACAACCTCAGCCATGCAGCTGCAATAGAACAGCTATGGAACACTTACAGGAATATAGAGCTATTACACATCAAAGAGAATGTAATTCTTCGCCAGTTGGTAATGTCAACAAATCTACAAAGGTCTACAGATCAGAGAAACATTGACCCGAAGATAAGGCAGATTGACAGAGAAAGGTTTTGGATACAGGATTTAGCCCAAGGCAGTGCTATGGAGAACAAACATGTCGGTATGCTCAGACGCACTTGACAGGGAGTTGTGTTATTCTGCTAGGAGAGGAGAGGAGACCAGAGGAGAGCAGAGGAGAGCAGAGGAGAGCAGAGGAGAGGGGAGGAGAGGGGAGGAGAGGAGGGGAGGGGAGAGGGGAGGAGAGGGGAGGAGAGGAGAGGAGAGGTGAATAGAGGAGAGGAGAGGACAGGAGAAGAGAGGAGAGGGGAGGACAGGAGAAGAGAGGAGAGGAGAGGAGAGGAGAGGAGAGGAGAGGAGAGGAGAGGAGAGGAAAGAAGAGGAGAAGAGAGGGGAGAAGAGGAGAAGAGAGGACAGGAGAGGACAGGAGAAGAGAGGAGAGGAGAGGAGAGGAAAGAAGAGGAGAGGAGAGGGGAGAAGAGGAGAGGAGAGGGAAGAAGAGGAGAGGAGAGGAGGAGAGGAGGAAAGGAGAGGAGGAAAGGAGAGGAGAAGAGAGGAAAGGAGAGGAGAGGAGAAGAGAGGAGGAAAGAGGACAGGAGAGGAGAGAAGAGGAGAGGAGAGAGGAGGAGAGGAAGAGGGAGAGGAGTATAAATTACCTGAAGATAAAGAAATTAATATTGGCGAGAATATATATATTGAAAATTATCAAAACATATTAAACAATGCCATATATAATAGACAATATTTGCATTAACTATTAATACACTATTTCCCTGGCAAACATAACAGTTGCAAACACAGGAAAGAACTGGGAACTAGATTATCTACCGACCCTTTGGAGCATCTCCAGGCTGGGCACGTGGTTTAGAGGGCTGCAGATTAACCTAGTTGCCATGACAACCTGTAAATTGCCCACAATGGCTGGTGTCCTAGCGCCAGGGGGTGTTATATTCTCAAAGATGTGCAGTGGGTTGGTAAAACGAGGCAATAGATAGATAGAATAGAAAGATAGAGAAGATATATCGATAGGAAATTCTCAATGGTAAAATGATAGACAGATCGACAGATACAGAAAAATGGCTACATGCATGTTTGTATGAGAAAAGAAGAAAGAGAAAATGTTTATATATGAAATAAGACAGACAGACAGACAGACAGCTAGACAGCTAGACAGATAGACACACAGACAGCTAGACAGACAGACAGACAGACAATACAGAGTTATGCACGAGGTAAGACAGAAAAGTAATGACAAATATTCAACATTGAGGAAGGAAGTCAGGAAGGAAGGAAAAAGGAAGAAAAGAAGAAATGAAGAAAAGAAGGGAAGAAAAGCTATATTGCAAGGAAGGAAGGAAGGAAGGTAGGAAGGAAAGAAGGAAGGAAGGAATGAAAAATTAAGAAAACAAGGAAAGATACAATGCAAGGAAGGAAGAAAGGAAGGAGGGAAGGAAGGAAGGAGCACTTATGAATCATAAAAAAAAGGATATTCACACAAAGCCCAGAACAATATAGAGACACTTTTTCTGTTGTTTTGTGGGAGATGAGGGTGTTTAATTATTCCCACCCTGCTAGTTTTCCCAGAAGAGCTTTTTGATTATGGGAAATGACAGATTGATGACATTTGTGTTCCTGATGGGAGCACATTAATGTGTTCATGTGTTCTGACGCTTTGAGCGCTCAAGCAGGATAACCTGTTAACACTAAATGTGTTTATTTGCTTTATATAGAAATGATGATGCTTTGTAGACATGGATATGGGAATCATGGGATTAAATATCAGCATTTCAAGTAGGTCAATAGCTGGAAAAACATCCTTGCATTTATACATAATTTATTATGTGAAAAAAGAATAAGGTAATTATTTGGCAATTTAGCTTAGATGTTGTTTTGGTATCTTGTTATTTACATTGCATGTATATTATCTAGGATTATAGTTTTGTCTTGGTGCTTAAATGTGTTATATAAAACTTAAACGTTTCGAACGATGTTTTAACAAGGCAGACAAAAATAATACTTCCAGGGCCCTAGTCACAGATTCTTTGATCCCAGAAAAAAAAGATAAAAAGCACAATTGCCTTTCAAAGATCTGAAGTCGCCAGACAATCAGTGCAAGAAAAACAGACTTTCAAAGAGACATTTTTACTTAGTGGAGTAGCCTATATTATGTATAATAGTGGTTGATTTTGAAAATATCAGAGACATTTTCGCCAAAATATGGGAATATTTGTATATTCAACTGCCTTGAAAAACCAAATTATGGTCATCTTGCCAATAAGATTGCCAAATATTTCCCGAGACATGGTTTTGTTGACGATATTTGTTATGATAATATTCTTGTTATTGGCATAGGTATATATTATTCTGCAGAATGTGAGAGACGACCTAATGTCACCGCCATATTTGTCAGAATCATTTTTCCTGACCAGCCTCATAATTGATAAGCAGTTGCTGGGCTCTAGCGTCATTTTGTAGAAGACACATATACGAGAAAACCTCTCTACTAAGCAACTAGCAGATGCCTCGGTGTAAATTTGCTCTTTATGGGGAAAGATTGTATAGTGAGGTACTCTTAATAGTTTGGTGGTTTTAATAGTGAGGTGGTCTTAATAGTTAGGTTTTCTTTATAGTGAGGTGGTATTGATAGTGAGGTGATCTTAATAGTGAGGTGGTCTTAATAGTGAAGTGGCCTTAATAGTGAGATGGTCTTAATAGTAAGGTTGTCTTAATAGTTAAGTTTTCGTTATAATGAGGTGGTCTTAATAGTGAGGTTGACTTAATATTGAGGTGGTCTTAATAGTCAGGTTGTCTTAATATTGAGGTGGTCTTAATAGTGAGATGATCTTAATAGTGAGGTGGTCTTAATAGTGAAGTTTTCTTTATAGTGAGGTATTCTTAATGGTGACATGGTCTAAATTTGAGGTGGTCTTAATAGTGAGGTGGTCTTAATAGTGAGGTTGTCTTAATAGTAAGGTTGTCTTAATAGTGAGGTTGTCTTAATAATGAGGTGGTCCTAATAGTGAGGTGGTCTTAATAATGACATGATCTTTTGGTCTTAATAGTGACATGATCTTAATAGTGAGGTGGTCTTAATAGCAAGGTGGTCTTGATAGTGAGGAGCCCAGATAGAATTCCAAATTTGGAATTTAGGTCTACATCGTTTTGACGTCGCCGACATCGCGCTGATGTCGCTACGATTTGGATTGCTATCTGGGAGTGAGGTGGTCTTAATAGTGAGGTGGTTTTGATAGTGAGGTGGTCTTAACAGTGAGATTGTCTTACTAGTAAGGTCTTAATAGTGAGGTTGTGAATAGTGAGGTGGTCTTTATAGTGAGGTTGTTTTAATAATGAGGTGGTCTTAAAGCAGGATTCCACTGTCTCAGAGCTGTCCTTAGAGCTGTCCATAGCCTGTTGTAACTCACCGTTTGGTGCTGCCTCCCAAGTTCAGGGATGACATCATAAGACAAGCTCATCAGGAAGTCGGCCACATGGCACACATCAAGACAATGAGGAAAATACAGGAAGCTTATGTGTGGCCAGGGATGAGGACAGAAGTGAAACTATGGATCCAGAAATGCCCAGTGTGTCTTACTCACAGCAAGAGGAAATTACATGCGCCCATGGGAGAGATGCCCATAGCTACCAGTGTTGGGCAACTTATATCCTTAGACCTCGTAGGACCACTCGTGACATCTCCGCAAGACAATAATTATATTTTGACCATTATTGATCATGCGTCTGGATATGCAGAGTGTCACCCTCTAGCTCGCAAAACGAGCGAGTGCGTCTGGCGAAAATTACACCAGGAATATTTCTCTCGTCATGGCTATGTGGAGATGCTGCTGTCTGATCTGGGGAAAGAGTTTAATGCTGCTGCCTTCACTCAATACCTGGCGAATGTCGGAGTAAAGCATAAGAGGACAACGCCATATCATCCCCAGTCCAATGGCAGGATTGAACGATTTAATCGAACTCTCAAAGAAATTCTGGCCAAGTTGGTAAACAATGACACCTCGTTATGGCAAGAACAATTAGGCCCAGCCGTACTCTGCTATAATTGCGCGGTGTCAGACGTGACCCATCACACTCCATACTTTCTTCATTTTGGACGAAGACCTAGGCTTCCTTTCAACAAAGCCCTGCAAGGAGGAGAGGCCATCTTTGGTCGTCTGCATGACCTGTACGAGGCACTCCGCACGGCACAACACCTCACCCTGGATTCAAGAAAGCACAACAGGGAAAGGTTGGCCAGGAAGGCCAATGTGGGCAAGGTGGAAGTGGGTGATAATGTCATTATTAAGGCGGAGGAACCTCTGACGCTAACGAGCCGGTGGGAGCCTCAGTGGCTAGTAACCCAAGTACGAGGAAAGGCCCTGTGGTTAACCCATCAGCACACAGGGAAGTTGAAGGTTCTCAACAGAGAGAAAGTACGAGTGGTAGACCCGGAAGTTGTGTGGGATGAGCTGCGCCCCAGGCCTAAGCGAAAGACAAATGCCAAAGGGAGGGCCACTCGTCCATGGCAACTGCCTCCACCAGTACCAGGCCCCACCCCAGCTCCGCCAGCGAACCCTGGTGGCGATGTTCAGCCATCCGGATCAGAGACAGGTCTCCCTGGAGAGGCTGACCCCACCCCACCCAGGGATGCTGACCACTCATCCATGGAGGAGGCGGAGTTGCCAATTCCAGGAGCAGAGCTACCCCTACCAGAGAGCGAGGATTGGACGACGTCAGATGATGAGCCCCTGGCGCCCAGTGCCAGGGGGAGGCGTCGTCCACACTCGACTGATTCCGGGGGAGACAAAACAGAGGGCAGGGTAGAGACTCGTCACTCGGACAAGCGCTTGAGACCTTTCCTACCAAGAGGAACTAAGCGCACGCAGAGGTACCAGGACGAAGACTCCCCACCGCCAAGACGCCGTCGCAGAAGAAGACGCAAGAAAGTGAAGCCCGGAGAGCTGTTGCCAGGCCAGTCGGCCCACCCGGAAGACGTAGTCAAGAGGAAGGCAAACAGCGACCCCGGCTACTCAGACGACCACCGAAGAGAGCCCAAGGACGTGCACAAAGATTTCACCTTGATTAAGAGAGCTCATCCTTCATCCAGTGATGAACACCCTAAGCACCGGCGGGGTGGAGACAACACCTCTGACAGTCTTTAGAGGCTGGTGTATCCTGATGGCCCTGGTGAGTTGGCACCGGCAGGTAGCCTCCCAGGACCTACTAGGTGATCCCCTACCGACAGCTTTAGCCGAAGAACCCACAGCCCCGTTCAGTTTACCTGATGGTGTGTTGGTACGAGGGGGGACAGCGTTGCGGACGTTAGAGGCGTCATGGGTGGTTTTGGTGACCTTACAAACCCCAGACTTCCCGCCCCAGTTGGATGGCATGATCAAACTCATCAATGACAACCGCAGGCAGATACAAGTATTTGGATACATCCAGAGGACTTGGGAAGCTAGACTGAACAGACTACACCGACTCGATGGAAGCTACTCTGGAAAGGGTAGACGAGGCCGCTCCTCGACTATGGGACGCCAGAAGAGGGGAGTGTTCGATTTCATTGGGTCTGGTTTGCACGCCCTGTTTGGTGTGGCTACGGACCGACAAGTACAACAGTATACTCGGGCTACCGGAGAGCTCCAATCCCGGATGAAAGATGTAGTGCACTTGTCATCCCAGATGATGTCTGTCATCAATCAGAACCGGTTATACATAAAGAACAATTCCATCGCCATCACCCAACTGAGAGACCACGTCAACCAACTAGATATCTACGTGAAGGGCCTGACGCAGAATCTCCAACGTCGTATCAATAATATTGAAATACGATTGGAGATTCAACGAGCAATAGAAGAATGTGAGTATTTGTATGAGAGTTACACTCAACAAATGCGGTTATTTCAACAGCAACGGAGTGCTCTGGAGCGAGGGGCTCTAACAGAGGATGTTGTGATGCCCAAGGTGTTGGGAGATATTGTGGAGATAATAGCACAGTCAGGCTATGATGTCATACCAGACCTGACCTGGTACTATAGATATGTACAAATCGAAGCAGTGTCGATTTCAGATAATTATTTAATATTTAGGTTCAACTTGCCAACCATTAATAAGGCTAATTACTTACTATATAATATTCAGAGCTATCCGGTGCCTATAAAGAGTTCCAACATGACTGTGCGTATTAAAGTTGGCAGCAGTTATGGGGTGGACACTACTACCGGCCAGTTGTTCGAACCGGAAGTGTGTGTGGGTGGTGACCCACTCGTCTGTAGGGCAGGACCTTTGTATGACTCCAGGCATCAACCATGTGCGAGGGGTCTCATCTTCAATCAGACAGAGCTGATCAGGGCATGTCGTTTTGACATTGTGAAAGAATCAAACGTGACGATTGTGAAGAGAGTATCCCTCAAGACCATTGTGATAGTATCCTGGGGGGAGGCAGTATCAGCTAGATGCCCCGGAAAGGTCTACCCTCCGATCCATTTGCAACCTGGTACGTACGCCATGCACTGCCCAGCACCATGTAATGTTGCTGGTAAGGGATGGAGGGTACATTGCATTCCAGAGTTGCACCTATCAAGGCGAGTGATAATGCCAACCATACGCCTGGAAGGTCAATTTAATTTCACTTCTAGTTTAAGTCAGGAATCTCTTTCTAAAACATTTCCACAATTAAAAGGGGGCATTGCGGCCCAGGTTAAGGATGTAAACCAAGATGTGCTTTTAAATGCTATTAGATTGAGTGAGACAACCTGGGTGAAGTTTCACAAACATGCACCCACAGTATCCTTTATGATCTCCATGTTGTTGTTAAGTTTAGCATTAGTGGGAATGCTTATATGGGTATTTTGGAAATACAACTGGGCCAGAGAGTTAGCAGTCAAAATTATTTGCTGCAAGAAAATGCTAAAGACCCCCAGCAGCAGTATCCGCTATACAAAGGCTAGGGATGATGCTGGGTTTCATTTGCCAGTCGGTACCTCCACATCATTGGAGGAGACCACTGAGATCGCTTGATCCCAGGTATACTTAGAATTAAACTAGGCCAGCATCTGTAGTAATGTGCCCTTTAAATTGTGTACTTTTTTGTTTTTGTCTTGTCTGTATGTTAGATATGAGAGGGCACTTTTCTGAGTTGGACCTTGGTTTATCTGTGGCAGCCCAGACATCATGCCCTAGGGTCCTAGATATAGTGTTCTTGGCACTCATATGTGCCAATGATGACGTTAAAACAGTCAAGTGATGCCGGACCGTCACAAAATGGCTGAGGGAGTGCAGCACTCCAGGATGTATCATAATGTGTATGCCATGATGATATTGATGTGTGGTCAATAATGGCTATGTGTACTGTTGTGTCAGTACAAAGATACAGAGAATGAACACGGTGGTTCACTCTTTCAGTATGTATATTTTTCTTCTAGTAATGTGTAGGTTTGCTTTAAGCAATGTGTGAATGTTTAAAATTCAGCAAGTGCAGATTGGCGGAGGGTCATGTAACCTAGCCTCTGACTTGAATCGCTATCCAGTTTTAAGTATATCAGTTAGTGAATATGCTTCACTTAGTCAGGAATCTGATGTTTGTTAGTTTAGGGATTCCTCTAGGGCATTTCACTAACTCCGTAGGGTGAGGCAGTGTAAAAAGCACTAGGCTTTTGCCTCAGCCTTAAAACTGAATAAATTGTACTCAATGTGTTTCTGATATTTCTATTCTATGTGTTTGAAATTTATGTTTATATGTGTCAACTTTATGTGCATTATTTTAGTGTATTATTTGTGTCTATATATTTTGACATTATTAGTGTTTTATAGTTGCCTGTAGAATTCCTTCTCATATTGTATGAATGTAAATATGTAAACTTAGTAAATGTATGTTTAAGTTAAGGCATTTAAAATTAAGATTTGAATGTAATTTATTCACTGGAGGGGTTTCCAAATGAACAAAGGAAACTCAGACAATGGCCACTGGGTTGGCTGGACAATGGCAACTTGGACAATGGTCACTGGGGTGGCTGGACAATGGCTGTGGCTGACCAGGTGGGCAGTAAGGTACTTTGGATTCTAAATTTAGATTCAGGTACAATGGGGTCCTTTTGGTCAAAAGGGTTTGGAAAGAATGGAGTGGCATCCTTTTGCCCCCATTAATTAAACCCCAAGTGCCACAATAGCCATTGCCACCCAGGGGGCATTTTGGTCAGTTGGAGATGCTGGAAATGGTGGGAAAATGTCTCCAGTGAAATTAGGTAATGAGAAGGGGTTTTGGAATTGCAGGAATTGTGTGTTGAATGTTGTAGAGTTGTGATTGGATGTGGGCCTTGGGCCAATGGAGAGATAGAGGAGTGACTGGAAGAAAGTCACTTCCTATAAAAGCAATAAACAGAGGAAATTCTTTATCTTTGATTTGAGCAAGGAAAGACCAATCTTACAACTTACCTTTGATTTTGTCTTACTTATTTGGAGAGAAGAAATCTATACTTTTACAACATACTGAATTGTGGACTATGCTGAGTTTTCACCTAAGTACCTAAGCTTGGAGATGGTGATGAAACTTACAATAGGTTTCAAGTATACATTAGAAATACCAGAATGTTACCACTTTATTTGCCGCTAGATGTCAGCCATGCAGCTTTCTGGTAGTGTTGCAAGATTACCTCAGAACTCCTGCAAGTGCAATTCTGCCAACAGGAAGCCATTTTTACACAGAATCCCCAAATGTGATGAAATTTCCTGTTGCTAGGCAACATAGTTTAATCTCCACCAACATATCCCAGACAACCGTGTGTCCATGACAGTTTTCAGTGCTAATGAAACTCAGCTATGATTGGGTAAGCTGATATTGTTATCCGTTTAATCATAATAGTTTTAAAAGTAGCATGTAGACATGCAAAATTACATGGAATTTAGATATAACAGTGGACAAAGACTGATGAAAGAGAAAAAGAGAGAAATTAAGGAAGTCTTAAATGATGCTTGGATGTAAAGAAAGAAAATAAGAAATAGATTGATAAGTAAACAAATGAAGGACAAAAAGAAGTAAAAGAAAGAAAGAAGGAACAAAGAATAAAATTAGTCACAGAAAACGAAACGAGCAAGAAATAAATAAATAAATAAATAAATAAATAAATAAATAAATAAATAAATAAATAAATAAATAAATAAATAAATAAATAAATAAATAAATAAATAAATAAATAAATAAATAAATAAATAAATAAATAAATAAATGAATAAATAAATAAATAAAGAGATAGAGAAAGAAAGAGAAGATAAACAATGAAATAGATAGATAAAACAGATTTAGTTGAGAACTAAAGATAAAAATAAGGAATTACGACAGACAATATTAGAAATTTGGACAGTGAAAAGGGCAAGAAAGAAGGAATCTTAGGAAGAACGAATCAAGGATAGAAAGAAGGAAAGAATAAAAAAAAAACAGCCAGAAAGACAAATAAATAATTAATAATTAGAGAGCTATGGGGATATAGAGAAGGTGGGAAAATGAATTGATCGATTGATTGATTTCAGAATGCTTGAATGAATTCATTGCTTTATGAATTCTCCTAAATATTATTTTAAAAAATACTTCAATTTTTTAATGCAGTAATTGAAGACCATTCAAATTAACAAGCGCCACTCCCTTTTGCTAAAACAAAAGATATAAGGAGCCTATTTTTAGCTCAACTGCCTATTTTTAACCTCATGTCCTTCCTTTTGCGTTTTAACCAACATGAGCTTTCAGTAGGTCATCCTAGCTTATACAATACAATACAATACAATGCAATACAATGCAATACAATGCAATAAAATGCAATACAATACAATGTGTGACATGATACTTAATCTTTGTCGAAAAAAATTCCTGTTCTGATGCTTTCCAATGCAGCACTACACTACACTACACTACACTACACTACACTACACTACAGTACACTACACTACACTACAGTACACTACAGTACACTACAGTACACTACATTCTTCTGCAATACTCTACACTACACTATTGTTCATGTAAAACCGACTTTAAATGAAAATTTATCTTATCTTATGTTATCTTACACTACAGTACACTACAGTACAGTACAGTACACTACACTACACTACACTACACTACACTACACTACACTACACTACACTACACGGTTTTCACACTTCATTGTAAGTGTAAAATAGAACTCACAGGAAACTCATTTATTTCCAGTTTATATACAATAATATTTCCAGACAAAAATGATATATCCTGACTTTAAGACAAATTCTGTTTTATATAAATCACCTCAAGACTAGCACCAATTTATTTCTTCACATTTTATTACATTTTGTTTAAAAACATACAATGGCACTTTACACAATATAAGTAATAGAAAAAAAGATGTTTGTAAATGGTAGGTTAACAAATAAATATAAATAATAGATAAAATATATTAAAATAAATAAATTAATATTAATCTAAAATCTAAAATAGATCCCACTTTAGGCTACATAGTGCACCAGTAAATATTAAAAAAAATGCATAAGTACAACATTTGATCTTTATATGTATTCTTTCTTGTCGAATGCTTACAGCAAACTATACCCAAAGCCATTTTTAGGCGAGGTATTTGAGGAGTCACAGACAGCTAGTCACTACAACTATCTCGTGTTATCACACGAGCAGCGAGAAACTGCGAGATCTCGCGGAATTCCGTCATGGAGGAGATCTGGCAAGATTACGGCTGGGGTGTTGACAACAGAGAGGATTGTGGGACAAATTGGAGCTATTGGTCGGGCTCAACATGTGCAGGGAAGAAAAAATGGACGAGAGAGGGAATGATAGATGGGAGGGAATGATAAATGGAATGAATGAGGAATAAAATGGGAAATGGGATGAGAAGGAATGAAGAATGGGGAGAGTACAAGGATGAGTAATAAACATGTACATGGCCACCAAGCTAGAGAGCCAGAGAGCTAGATAAATAACTAGACTTCGAACTAGATAGTTAGATAGAAAGATAGTTAGATAGAAAGATAGTAACGATAGATGGATAGAAAGATAGATGGATAGATAGATAGATAGATGGATATATGGATATGTGGATAGATAGATGGATAGATAGATAGATAGATAGATAGATAGATAGATGGATGGATAGATGGATATATGGATATATGGATATGTGGATAGATGGATAGATAGATAGATAGATAGATAGATAGATAGATAGATAGATGGATATATGGATAGATGGATAGATAGATAGAGAGATAGATAGATAGCTAGATAGATGTATAGATAGATGGATAGATAGATAGGTAGGTAGATGAGTGGGAAGATAGGTAGATAAATAGATATATAGTACCAGAATGTCGAAAAATTAGGCAAATCTGTGTATAAAATGTTTAAATACTCAATTAAATGAACTGAACACACATTTTCCACTAATTAAACAACATTTGTCTATAGTGCACCCCATAAAATCCAGCTAAGCATGTTCACACATTGTTCATATCAACCACTTACTAGAATGCATCCATAGTATTGAGTAAATGCACCAATTGCTGAGCTCACTCATGCATTTAATATACGCTCTTCACTCGGCTGTGTTGTCATTTGCTGATAGTGGATGGCAAGTAGCACTTCGGTTCCCTCCGAGTAATCCCATTAGACGCCCAAAGACTTCTTTTGCTAGGCTGTCTGTTTCAGTTAACAAATAAATGTGTGTTTTCCATTACAACACTCTGTAGTTTCGTGTAGGAATAAAAAGATGTTATCATAACTAGACACCAGGGCTCTTTAGTTTCTTTTCGATGTCCAATGGAAGCTATTTAGCATCTTACATCGCTCATTACCTTGTGTCATTAGGAAAGTGGAGGTTTCATGTGATATTAGTGCAACATTTAAGAAAATATAAAGATGAGGCGGATGACAACATTTTCTAGAGTCTTATAATGTCAATTGTGATATAACTAATTGTTATATTTGTAATGGTTTGGGTTGACCGGTGTCATCTCTGTCATCTCTGGCATGGATTTACTGTCATTTATTCAATCGTTGTAATTTTTATTTATAAACTTTTATTTTTAAGACTACAACTGAGTGTCTGTCCCTTGCCACTGGTCGCAAGATTGAAATTTGAAAGACATTCTTTATATAAAGACTAGGGTGGCCCCTTGGCAGCGACATCAAAGATGTCTGAAAGGGGTCACCCTAATTAACGCAAATTATAATAAACATGATTGTAATATTTTTTTCTTTGATACCAGCATCAAATAAATATATCTGAATCTGAATCTGTCACACTGTGTGTCGTCACCTCACAGCCCAGCGACCTGATTATGGACATTATTTGCTTGTTTACGTGTCTGAAGTAAATTAATAAATTTCTCTTATAGTCTATAAGCTGGCTTATGATATTTTAAGGTCTAACAATGAAATTACAGCATAACTAAATGTGCATGTGCTGAGTTTACGCAAATCTTGTTCTGACAAGGAGGCATTTCAGAAAAATTGCCAAAACTAAAAAAACATGAATCCATTTCTCATGTATTTTCAAGATTATAAGATTTCTTAAGTCTATACTCAGTCTATCGGCTACATAGTTTAACCAATCATTTTGTTTAACTAGGAAAACTAGCAAAGAATGTCTATTATTAGGTCGCTTATTCAGAAGAAATACATTTTTGAATGATGCCCCGCTTAAAATTACAAAGTTAAAGTGGTAAAAATGAATAAAAAAAACATTTATACAGTTTTAATGCTTTCACAGAGCTGAAGCGATAGTGATCATTCGGAAAATGACATTTTAAATTTTTTATTGATGGACAACTAAGGAAACCTTCATGAATATATGTATGGCCATCTAATAAGCAGTTATATAAGCAATCACTTATAGCATTAGCAAAACATTTTTAAATAAAATTCTTACGCCAAATTCAGGAACTGTCAAAATTTCAGAATTCAAATTGGTGATGTGAAGTTGCCATGGTAATCTGAGGGCTTGTTGAGCTGCTCTCTTCATAAAAAATGGCTCCCTTTGAAGTTTTGAGAACCAAAAAGTGAAATTCCTTGTGAAATGATTAGGTAGCAACCCAGTGCAATATTGGTTAAAGGTGTTCAATTTCTTGACATTAGCCAAATTACTTTTTTAACAGGCTTGTCTGTCCTTTTTATGTCTATCTACACTTCAATTAGCAACAAGGAGCATTCGTTTTTGTAGCTGTGTTCCAGTTAAAGTATTCAAATTCGCCATTTAAAACCAACCTGCCATTAAAGCCTGTGATATATATTCATCTACAGTGGTCATAATTGAATCATACATAGCAATAAAACAGCAGTGGCCTAGCGGTTAAGGCATTGGCTAGCTACCAGATCCTAGGTTCAGATTCTCACCCAGGCATTCTTCATGAGCTACATCTCAGCTGCTGGATGTCAGTTGGTTGAGATGTTAAATTGGAGGTGTCTTAATTAGAACTACTCAGTGCTTATGTTGTGGTAAATTAAAGACCCGATGATGTGGACCCCAAAGATCATCTCATCATTGTGTCTGTTTTTTTCCTGTTTACCCGCTGTTTTGCATCTAAAAGCTGAATATTGAAATCAATCAGATTATTTTTTTTTAGAATTTTTTAGACCAGTGATCACCAGGAAGGGTTACAAAAGTATCACATTGGATTCTTGAGAGTGGATCATGGATTGCCGAAGATTTGGCACTTTTCCATTATTGGAAAGGAACCGCTTCATGTGATTTTATTGATTTGCAGCGGATTGATCAGATTTACGTGATATCTTCGTGTAAGAGATCAGCGTTTTATTGACCAGGTGTGAGTTTCTATGGGGTATCGTATTTGGCATTGATTTCAAGTGATAAAATGGCATTTTTTGCACACTACTGAAACTGTACTACCAAACAGCCATTTTGTCACCTTTTTTTTAAAAAGCATTTTGTCTTTTTTTTGCGTGCGGTAAAGTGGTTATGTAATCCCACCCATTCAGCGCTGCCGTTGACAGCTGAACACAGTTTTCTGACAAGTTGAATTCAGATCACGAAAGCCTTAAAGGTCATGGGCAATCAAAATCATACTTTTAGCGAAAATGTTCTTATCTGATAGCTATAAGTTCATTTATAAGGTCTGCAGTGAAAAAACTGACTTTAGCATAAATTTTACCAACAAAAAACGAAGTTTGCCGCACTCCCGCTCTTTTCGCAAATGTAAGGATCCAAAAACTGTAGTTCCAGTAACTGCCACCAGGGCCGTCCGTGTGACGTCAGAGTTGCTGCTGTTGAATGGCACACAGCATGGATAACCCTGGCAGCTTGGATGAGTTAAATGAATTTGATGCTATTATGACACCCAAATTATTAAGTATAACTTGGATCATATATTCATGAAGGACAAGGGCTAGCTTACATAATTTTACTGGTTATAAATATAATTAATATATTTTTTTTTTCATGTATTTTTTCATGATGTCATTTGTGCATGACTCATAGTTATATATGTTTAAAATACAATAATTATTAATTCATATGCATTTCAGTAGATTATAGCAGTAATAATAATACTTATACAATGTGCAACTTTTTAAAATATTTTTTTGGTTACCAGGGTTCATTATTAGAAAATGAGAATATATTTATCAATCAGCTGATACCCTTCTAAATAATTGTGCGTATATATATATTCTTACAATTGATCTACATACATTCGAAATGTGGCTTGTGTTAACCTTTTCCCTACTGTTACCTGATTTCGTAGTAATATTCGTAATATAAATCAGCTTAAATTTTGAAATTTGGCAATTCTAGGAAGTTTTGTTTTAAATTTTGGACTTGGGGGGGGGGGGGGGGGTTGGCTACTGTTATTATATATAGATTTTATTGACATGTAAAATATCATAAATGATACATATGTCATTCAGTTAAAAGATAACATGAAAGAGACATTAATGTAAGTACAGAAAGCAATAAAATTTCAATAATCAAGGTTCCAGCCACCAAGTTAACTTATAATACGTGTTTAAAATCCACATACACAATAGAAAAAAATACAAGCCACTAATAAAAACATTTCACTCTCAAAGTCCAAAACATGACAAGCACATCATAACTAATAAACTAATAAACTAAATTAATAACTGTGTGGATACAGGAGATGGTTTTCTCTACACATCAGCTTGAAGGAGAAACTTTCCTAAACTAATTAATAACTCAGGTTCCTTGTTTGTCATTATTGCTGTAAACTTAGTTATATCATCTAGAGACAAGAAGTTGTTAATAAATTTAGTTGCATTCAAAAAAAGGTTAACACGGTGTTGCTCATTGCCAATGTATTGCCATACATTCGAAATGTGGCTTGTGTTAACCTTTTCCCTACTGTTACCTGATTTCGTAGTAATATTCGTGGTTATTGATATACTGTGCTGGTTCTTAGTTGCTGATAATACACAATGGTGTCCTATTTCTAGACAGTTAATAAACAATGCCCCTCTAAGAAGCAGTTATGATTACATCATCATAATATTTCAAAGACAAGCTGTTCATTCCAGTTCAAAGTTTTGGGCAGACCACTGAGGCATGTCAAATTCTTAATTGGTAATTGCCTTGCAGACCCCCAAAGATGATTATATAAACAATTATAAAGATAATCATCTACATTCTAATTAAATGCCAGCATGTTATAGAGATAGATAAGAATAAAATACAAATATCACCAAAGTAAAATAAAAGCTTTATCAGGGTTGTGTTGCCTATGAAAATACTGATCATAATTTAAACTGTAAATAATTAATAGGACATAATGATTTTGCATTCTGATATCAATAGACATTACTTCTTATTTCACGTATATATACAAATTTATGTGAAACCATGTTGAATCACTTATCTATGAAATACTATTTAGGTCATATGACCTAAATTCTAAAAGACTGCCATAGAATCAGGCTTGCTTACTCAAAATGAAAGTGACTGACTTTATTATGTTGTTTCATGATAAATAGGTTGTTGCAGGATCAGACTCTCTTATTCATCTCCTTTCATGCCATCCAGTTAATTATGATCTTTATTTACATTTTACATGCTTGAAACATCATAAAATGTCTAAATTTATGTGGTTGTGCTTTTTTGGGGTTTCATGGCCATAAATAATATAGAATTATAGTAGGCTACTAAGTAAGAGAAAAACGTGAACAATTATCACATTTTCCAAAACAATATCTCATCTACTATTACCTACATGCATGAGAAAGAAAGAAGCCTAAATTAACCCTTGGTGCTTGCACTTCAATAATTTCCACTGTTAATTCATACTTTTCTTTCATAATTATCAGTATTAAACTTATTTTCTCCCTGGAATAATTGATAAACCAGTAGGCCTACAAATTTATTATTCCGTTAACATCACTAAACAATGTGATAATGACTATAATCCACAAATGTGTCACTTCCCATATATTCAGTATACTATTTCCACAGTGGATGGAGCCTGCAGCAGCAACTCTGACGTCACTGCCTCAGTTGACCCAGTTACGCTTCAGTGATCGCACCCAAAATGCCGTTGTGTGAATTGGCGTAAATAAACGCTAATATCTTTTTACACCAAAGTCAGAATTATGTGAAATTCGGAATTCAAGTTTCTAGTATTCTATGTCGCATACTGGTAAAGTTTGATTTTGATTGCCCATGACCTTTAAATTATCGCTCACAACAGGACTCGCCCCCTGTTGGATTATTTCAGAACTGCTCACATGTCAGCGTCTGTTTTTGACAAATGCTGAAGTGGCTCAGACGGGGATCAGACGATCAAAAAGGAAAGATATCGGGATAATTATTCTGTCAAAATTGTGATGAAATAGTCCAGACAAGCATCAAATCCTAAGAAATGTCTTGTCCTCTGAAGCTATTCATGCTGAAATCCTAAAATACCTATCTATTTGCGTTGTTCTAGTGGTACATTGGTACCTCTCCACATAGACTACCCTGATGAGTTGTTTAGCAATTTCTCTCACCTTATTAAGTATGCAGATGGAGGATTAGATAAATATAAAATATTGTGTTTAAATTTATTTTAAAATGTCATAAATCATTTAAATCAAGTGATAGACAAGATATCATACTTTGATATCATGTCCATCAGTTGACACAACCTCAGCCATGCAGCTGCAATAGAACAGCTATGGAACACTTACAGGAATATAGAGCTATTACACATCAAAGAGAATGTAATTCTTCGCCAGTTGGTAATGTCAACAAATCTACAAAGGTCTACAGATAAGAGAAACATTGACCCGAAGATAAGGCAGATTGACAGAGAAAGGTTTTGGATACAGGATTTAGCCCAAGGCAGTGCTATGGAGAACAAACATGTCGGTATGCTCAGACGCACTTGACAGGGAGTTGTGTTATTCTGCTAGGAGAGGAGAGGAGAGGAGAGGGGAGGAGAGGAGAGGAGAGGTGAATAGAGGAGAGGAGAGGACAGGAGAAGAGAGGAGAGGGGAGGACAGGAGAAGAGAGGAGAGGAGAGGACAGGAGAGGAGAGAAGAGGAGAGGAGAGGAGAGGAGAGGAGAGGAGAGGAAAGAAGAGGAGAAGAGAGGGGAGAAGAGGAGAAGAGAGGACAGGAGAGGACAGGAGAAGAGAGGAGAGGAGAGGAGAGGAGAGGAGAGGAGAGGAAAGAAGAGGAGAGGAGAGGGGAGAAGAGGAGAGGAGAGGGGAGAAGAGGAGAGGAGAGGAGGAGAGGAGGAAAGGAGAGGAGGAAAGGAGAGGAGAAGAGAGGAAAGGAGAGGAGAAGAGAGGAGGAAAGAGGACAGGAGAGGAGAGAAGAGGAGAGGAGAGAGGAGGAGAGGAAGAGGGAGAGGAGAGGAGTATAAATTACCTGAAGATAAAGAAATTAATATTGGCGAGAATATATATATTGAAAATTATCAAAACATATTAAACAATGCCATATATAATAGACAATATTTGCATTAAATATTAATACACTATTTCCCTGGCAAACATAACAGTTGCAAACACAGGAAAGAACTGGGAACTAGATTATCTACCGACCCTTTGGAGCATCTCCAGGCTGGGCACGTGGTTTAGAGGGCTGCAGATTAACCTAGTTGCCATGACAACCTGTAAATTGCCCACAATGGCTGGTGTCCTAGCGCCAGGGGGTGTTATATTCTCAAAGATGTGCAGTGGGTTGGTAAAACGAGGCAATAGATAGATAGAATAGAAAGATAGAGAAGATATATCGATAGGAAATTCTCAATGGTAAAATGATAGACAGATCGACAGATACAGAAAAATGGCTACATGCATGTTTGTATGAGAAAAGAAGAAAGAGAAAATGTTTATATATGAAATAAGACAGACAGACAGACAGACAGACAGCTAGACAGCTAGACAGATAGACACACAGACAGCTAGACAGACAGACAGACAGACAATACAGAGTTATGCACGAGGTAAGACAGAAAAGTAATGACAAATATTCAACATTGAGGAAGGAAGTCAGGAAGGAAGGAAAAATGAAGAAAAGAAGAAATGAAGAAAAGAAGGGAAGAAAAGCTATATTGCAAGGAAGGAAGGAAGGAAGGTAGGAAGGAAAGAATGAAAAATGAAGAAAACAAGGAAAGATACAATGCAAGGAAGGAAGAAAGGAAGGAGGGAAGGAAGGAAGGAGCACTTATGAATCATAAAAAAAAGGATATTCACACAAAGCCTAGAACAATATAGAGACACTTTTTCTGTTGTTTTGTGGGAGATGAGGGTGTTTAATTATTCCCACCCTGCTAGTTTTCCCAGAAGAGCTTTTTGATTATGGGAAATGACAGATTGATGACATTTGTGTTCCTGATGGGAGCACATTAATGTGTTCATGTGTTCTGACGCTTTGAGTGCTCAAGCAGGAGAAACTGTTAACACTAAATGTGTTTATTTGCTTTATATAGAAATGATGATGCTTTGTAGACATTGATATGGGAATCATGGGATTAAATATCAGCATTTCAAGTAGGTCAATAGCTGGAAAAACATCCTTGCATTTATACATAATTTATTATGTGATAAAAAAGTATAAGGTAATTATTTGGCAATTTAGCTTAGATGTTGTTTTGGTATCTTGTTATTTACATTGCATGTATATTATCTAGGATTATAGTTTTGTCTTGGTGCTTAAATGTGTTATATAAAACTTAAACGTTTCGAACGATGTTTTAACAAGGCAGACAAAAATAATACTTCCAGGGCCCTAGTCACAGATTCTTTGATCCCAGAAAAAAAAGATAAAAAGCACAATTGCCTTTCAAAGATCTGAAGTCGCCAGACAATCAGTGCAAGAAAAACAGACTTTCAAAGAGACATTTTTACTTTGTGGAGTAGCCTATATTATGTATAATAGTGGTTGATTTTGAAAATATCTGAGACATTTTCGCCAAAATATGGGAATTTTTGTATATTCAACTGCCTTGAAAAACCAAATTATGGTCATCTTGCCAATAAGATTGTCAAATATTTCCCGAGACATGGTTTTGTTGACGATATTTGTTATGATAATATTCTTGTTATTGGCATAGGTATATATTATTCTGCAGAATGTGAGAGACGACCTAATGTCACCGCCATATTTGTCAGAATCATTTTTCCTGACCAGCCTCATAATTGATAAGCAGTTGCTGGGCGCTAGCGTCATTTTGTAGAAGACATATATACGAGAAAACCTCTCTACTAAGCAACTAGCAGATGCCTCGGTGTAAATTTGCTCTTTATGGGGGAAGATTGTATAGTGAGGTGGTCTTAATAGTGAGGTGGTTTTAATAGTGAGGTGGTCTTAATAGTTAGGTTTTCTTTATAGTGAGGTGGTATTGATAGTGAGGTGATCTTAATAGTGAGGTGGTCTTAATAGTGAGGTGGCCTTAATAGTGAGATGGTCTTAATAGTAAGGTTGTCTTAATAGTTAAGTTTTCGTTATAGTGAGGTGGTCTTAATAGTGAGGTTGACTTAATATTGCGGTGGTCTTAATAGTCAGGTTGTCTTAATATTGAGGTGGTCTTAATAGTGAGATGATCTTAATAGTGAGGTGGTCTTAATAGTGAAGTTTTCTTTATAGTGAGGTATTCTTAATGGTGACATGGTCTAAATTTGAGGTGGTCTTAAAAGTGAGGTGGTCTTAATAGTGAGGTGGTCTTAATAGTAAGGTTGTCTTAATAGTGAGGTTGTCTTAATAATGAGGTGGTCCTAATAGTGAGGTGGTCTTAATAATGACATGATCTTTTGGTCTTAATAGTGACATGATCTTAATAGTGAGGTGGTCTTAATAGCAAGGTGGTCTTGATAGTGAGGAGCCCAGATAGAATTCCAAATTTGGAATTTAGGTCTACATCGTTTTGACGTCGCCGACATCGCGCTGATGTCGCTACGATTTGGATTGCTATCTGGGAGTGAGGTGGTCTTAATAGTGAAGTGGTTTTGATAGTGAGGTGGTCTTAACAGTGAGATTGTCTTACTAGTAAGGTCTTAATAGTGAGGTTGTGAATAGTGAGGTGGTCTTTATAGTGAGGTTGTTTTAATAATAAGGTGGTCTTAAAGCAGGATTCCACTGTCTCAGAGCTGTCCTTAGAGCTGTCCATAGCCTGTTGTAACTCACTGGGCCATGTACATTACTCAGTTTATGAGGGTTGCTATGGTAATCCCTTTCTTCCATAATGTCCACACTAGTCAGCCTCTTTCTGACAAATAGACCAACAATCGATGCCACGTGACCACTGTTAATTCTCCCACAATGCACTGCTCTGCCAGGACAATGGCCTAACCGGAAGGAACTGAAAAGCGGAACTAAAAACCGGAACTGTGGTCAAATGCCATTGACGGTTCATGCCCAGAAACTGCCAGTTTATCAGTCGGACTGTTAAGATGGTAATTTTATAGGAATAGGATATTGTTGCTATGGAAACTGAATGGAAATATGGAAATGTATCCTCATATTATTGACAAAACTTGACACCAACAGTAAAGTGTAAAATACAAGTATGCTCAAAACGCTATTACATGTAAACGATAAAACCAGAGATAAAAATAGCAAAATTATAAAAATGTTTATTATAGAATGTTTAACAAAAAATGGGCAAGAATATTATCGAAAATTTTTTGTAGCTTTACTATTATTATAAGATGTCCTAATAATGGAATAATGTAAATGGTTATAAAGAATATAAATTTATCAAAAAAAAAAAAGTTTATTCATTGCCTGATTCTGTAAATTGATTTATTTCACCTCGTCACAAATATTTAGTTGCAATAATTGGAGAAAAAGAGGGTTCTCTCTGGCCCTACAGAATCTCTCACATTCCATTTTGCCCAATGAAATTGCAATTATCCATTTTGTACGGGACTGCCCTGGAAATTTCGTTATTAATTAACACACTAGACGGCGCTGCCATCTCAATAGGATTTGGTTGCCTAGCAACAGAAACAAATGACGTTCTTCATCTGACGTAATGGGGGGAAGAATATGTAAAACGCGCAGAAATAATCGCCAAGACTTTGGAGTGCTCCAAGGTGACAAATTGCAGCCAGCTATATTGTTGCATAGTGGGCAGACTTAGAAAGTGGTAGAGAGAAAAGATTGTCTAATATGTGCTATTATCAAGGTCCTGGGTTCCATATAGTAATTCACAAAAACGTTCAACTACAGCTATAGAGAGCTAGAAACAACCAACCAAAGCTGTGACAATCCAAACCAAGCCATTCCAAGCCATACCAAGCCATACCAAGCTATACCAAGCTATACCAAGCTATACCAAGCCATACCAAGCCATACCAAGCCATACCAAGCCATACCAAGCTATACCAAGCCATACCAAGCCATACCAAGCTATACCAAGCCATACCAAGCCATACCAAGCTATACCAAGCCATACCAAGCCATACCAAGCTATACCAAGCTATACCAAGCTATACCAAGCTATACCTACCTGGAGATACCTAATATTTTACTTATTAATGACTACTACATTACAAATCATAATTATTTTACAACTGATACTAACTAGCCTTGATATAACCTAATAAATTACTCGGATTTAAAACATAAGTCATGATAAAATACTTTAGTCAGAGCTAGAAGTAGACAGCTATAGCTCGTTGCTTTTGTGTCTGTCAACATTGTTTTTGGTCCATAGCTCAGAACAGCATGCGTAAGACACCAAGTAAGACTAGTTATTCTGTAGTCAAGTCGATATAGAATCAACTTACGCAAAGATGGTCCCGTAGTTTAGGTCCATTGCCGTTCAGAGGTCAATTCCAGCGTTACTAGAATATGTAGATGACATGAGCATATCAAGAAGACAGTGTACCAACAGAACTCACACCTTTACTTGCTTTATTGAGGTAGACAGCCTAGCAAAAGAAGTCTTTGGGCGTCTAATGGGATTACTCGGAGGGAACCGAAGTGCTACTTGCCATCCACTATCAGCAATTGACAACACTGTGTTGTGCTGATACAGTCGAGCGAAGAGTGCGTGTAAAATGCATGAGTAAGCTCAACAATTGGCGCATTTACTCAATACTTCGGATGCATTCTAGTAAGTTGTTGATCCAGACACATATCCCTTGATTTTATGAGGTGTGAGCTTACACAATAATGCAATGAAGTGGATTAATTGTCAGTAGTGTATGTGTTATTGATATCATTATGACTTCTTCTGACAGCTTGTCATATAAGTTGACTAAGTTTTATTATTAGCCAATACAATACAATACAATACAATACAATGCAATGCAATGCTATACAGTACAATACAATATAATGAAATGCAATATTATACAATAGAATGAAATGCAATATTATACAATAGAATGCAATGCAATATTAGACAATAGAATGCAATGCAATATTATACAATAGAATGCAATGCAATATTATACAATAGAATGCAATGCAATATTATACAATAGAATGCAATGAAATATTATAAAATAAAATGCAATGCAATATACAATAGAATGCAGTGCAATACAATAAAATGCAATGCAATACAATACAATAGAATGAAATGCAATATTATACAATAGAATGCAATGCAATATTATACAATAGAATGCAATGCAATATTATACAATAAAATGCAATGCAATATACAATAGAATGCAATGCAATACAATAGAATGCAATGCAATATTATACAATAGAATGCGATGCAATAAACAATAGAATGCAATGCAATATCATACAATAAATGCAATGCAATGCAATACAATACAATAAAATGCAATGCAATACTATACAATAAAATGCAATGCAATATACAATAGAATGCAATGCAATACAATAGAATGCAATATTATACAATAGAATGCGATGCAATATACAATAGAATGCAATGCAATATTATACAATAAATGCAATGCAATGCAATACAATACAATAGAATGCAATGCAATACTATACAATAAAATGCAATGCAATATTATACAATAGAATGCAATGCAATATTATACAATAGAATGCAATGGGATATTTTACAATAAAATGCAATGCAATACAATACAATATAATGTAATGCATTATACAATAGAATGCAATGCAATACAATATAATGCAATGCAATATTATACAATAGAATGAAATGCAATATAATACAATGGAATGCAATGCAATATTATACAATAGAATGCAATGCAATATTATACAATAAAATGCAATGCAATATACAATAGAATGCAATGCAATACAATGCAATATTATACAATAAAATGCAATGCAATATACAATAGAATGCAATGCAATATTATACAATAAATGCAATGCAATGCAATACAATACAATAGAATGCAATGCAATACTATACAATAAAATGCAATGCAATGTTATACAATTAAATGCAATGCAATATACAATAGAATGCAATGCAATACAATAGAATGCAATATTATACAATAGAATGCGATGCAATATACAATAGAATGCAATGCAATATTATACAATAAATGCAATGCAATGCAATACAATACAATAGAATGCAATGCAATACTATACAATAAAATGCAATGCAATATTATACAATAGAATGCAATGCAATATTATACAATAGAATGCAATGCGATATTTTACAATAACATGCAATGCAATACAATACAATAGAATGTAATGCAATATTATAAAATAGTATACAATACAATACGATACAATACTATACTATACTATACTTGACTATACTATACTATACTATACTATACTATACAATACAATACTATACAATACATTACTACAATACAATGCAGTACTCTTTGACTGTCTGATCCCTGTTCCAGTATGTTAAGTATTTCATAAACAGAGGCTGAAAATGATTGGTTCTAAAATAATCCAACTGGGGTCAAGCAGACTTTTGCAAGATAATTGAGAGATTCCGTGACTCAAATTCAACTTGTCAGAAAACTGTGTTTAGCTGTCAAAGGCAGCAGAGAATGGGTGGGATTACATAGCTACTTTACCGCACACTAAAAAAAAGCAAAATGGCTGAATAAAAAGGCAAAAAAAAAATGCAATGGATGTGTAATGGTATTGTTTACTCTCTTTTTTGTCAGGATCGAAATTTTATCGCAAATGAGACGTATTACACACAAAACAAATAAAACAGCACATGCGTCATAAAATTGTCGATAAAATCTCATGCGAGAATATAACATAGATCCTTCAAGCTCGTTAAGTTTCTATCGATCGACTATGTCAATGGAAAAGTGCCAAATCGTTTGAAATTCAATGATGCATTATGATGAAACTGATATGACATTGGTGCCACTTATGGCGATGATCATTGACCTTAAAATGGCTGGAAAATGCAGATTGATTTTTATGCTCTTCTTCTAATATTATAGTGAGGAGTAGAGATAGACAGACAGACAGAATCATTTCTTTTTTAATCACACATATTCAACTTCAGTATACATCCCACATATACCCCACCTATAACATTAACACACACACACAGGGGAAATAAATAAAAGAAAAAAGAAAACAAATAAGAAAGAAAGAATAATGATTGAGAGTAGAAGGATGAAAGGAGACTCCTCAAAGGCAAGAGGGGTTTGCCGCCATAGGGGAGCCACCCATGTGTTTTTGAGTAAACTCCTGCAAAGCAATTTTTTTAGATAGATAGCACGGATAAATAGTATGTACATCATAGACATAGGTTCTATGCAAACATCAGCGAAGATGTCATATATGAGATTTTGAATAAAATCATACTAAGTAAAAATGTTGCCAAAAACCTTTTGTTAGAAATAAAGCAAAATGGCTGGATTTGTTATTGGATTATAAAAAATGGTGATTAATAATTTAAGAACAATGATGCTGAAATGGCATTGACCTTAATCGCCCCAAGTACGTGTACAGATTGTAATGAAACAAAATAAACAAAAATGAATTAAAATTTTTTAATTTTTTTTATTTCAAATATATTTAAAAAGGGAGGCAGATCAGATGAAGCTGTCTTGCAACATTGCCCTTCACACTGGTCAGTAAAAACAATAAAATCAATAGCTATCGATAACAATTTATTATAAGAAGTGTAGATATTCAGATAGGTAGCTTAAAACGAAGATTGGTGCCACATTTGGGAAAAACCTTTCAGGAATAATTATCTGAATGATTCTCAGCATTTCTGCTGTATTGATAAATTGACTGTAAGTGAAACGCTTGAGCTAAATATTGTCCAGATATTATTATTCTTTTCTTGTTTTTGCATTTTAGCAATCTCAATATTTTAGGTCTGAAATTGAGGTGTATTTCTTTTTTAAATTATTTTATATAATCAATTCGATATGTCATTTCATACACAATTTCAGAGATAGAAACCCCTGAGGGCTTATGAGTCTCCAGAAAGTTACGCTTATAGAGAACACAGGTTCAATTGCAACACAAAAGGCTTACCAAGCTATTACAATGATGTAGACAATTTGGTTAGTAAAACCACAATGTATCATGTAATGTGTAGTATGGTCTGATAAAACATAAATTCATATTTGTTGACACTTCTTGGAGCAGATGTGCTTTAATTTCTTTTTTGAAGTCATCAACATTGCTGACATTTTTGAAATTTACAGACAACTTATTCCAATAAGAAGAACCTTTGTATCTGATGCAATATTAAAATTTTCCAATTCTTGGCTATGGTAAATAAAAATTGAATGAGCTCCAAGTTTCTTAATGTTGGATATAGGCTTGATTGCAGGACTTGCACTGTAGATAGACAAATGGACAGACAAATAGAGAAAGCAAAGACAGACAACTGGTATTAATGCAATCAATGACACAGATTCCAACATTCTCCTCTCCTCTCCTCTCCTCTCGTCCTCTCCTCTCGTCCTCTCCTCTCGTCCTCTCCTCTCGTCCTCTCGTCCTCTCGTCCTCTCGTCCTCTCGTCCTCTCGTCCTCTCCTCTCCTCTCCTCTCCTCTCCTCTCCTCTCCTCTCCTCTCCTCTCCTCTCCTCTCCTCTCCTCTCCTCTCCTCTCCTCTTCCAACATTAACCTGCTCCCAAACCATTTTACATCAGGTTATCAAAACTTTCGGTTTTCAACTTCAAAGAAATCATTTTTCATAAACGGAGTAACTCAACAAGCTCCGCAGGTAACCATGGCAACTCTTTATCGACAATTAGATTTCTCAAAATTTGCTGATTCCCAAAATTCTCATGAAATTTCAGAGATGTTCTGTGATGGCCATCTGTCAAAAGGATGTCGTATAATTGCTTATACCAGGTTGTTGGAAGTTAATTAAGAATTTTCTTCCTTTCCTAAAATTTAATTAAGCATGATTTAAATTGGCTGTGATGACTTTAGATGTACAACATATGACATATCCTGACTAATCCACTAGGCTTCCTTATAACGTAATTAGAAACATACAGTACTTTCATGGTTATGGAACTTAAAACAAGCCAAAACAAGTCATACCTTACTCGAGACAGCCATGATTGTAGTTGATTGATTGATTGATAAAATATATTTATTTAGGATAACAATTCAGATAAAAATGTTATTGTACAATTGGCCCTGATAACAATAAAATCAAATATGATATAAAAATCACATTTGAAAAGTGACATGATTTCTTTAAAATGGGATATTGTACCATAAATGACTAGTTCGACACATAAAAGTAGTTAAATCTCGTTTTAGTTATTATGTTATATCTTATAAACATTGAACCAGTGGTGATATCCCAAAATATTCACAAAATAACTCTTTATGTAATCGGTATGAAATATTAGGATGCTTTTTAAGTATCGGTTAAGCTCAGACTAGCTTGATAAAGACTATGTAACTACGTAACTTTGTAACTTTGTAACTACGTAAGTAAAACTCTATTTAACGTCGAGTTAAAGTAAAATTAATAAACGTAAGCACAGGTGCTTGTCATTGACAAATGATAATGATTATATGCAATGAAAAAAGGGTATTTACAGTGACATTTGCGCAGTGCTGGGTAAAACAATGAAGTTTATAAATCTAGTTTTACAAACCTACATTATGTTAAATTGGTGCTAGCTGTATTTTGCTTGTTGCCTGAAACCTGGTGTGGACTCCAACCTCCCTTTATCTAATAAATGAAAATTTGTGATTGGCAAGAACATGCTTTAGATGGCTACACCTTCCTGATAATGAGGAGGGAGGATTTGTGACCCAATACTGCAAATTTACACACACCTCTGAAATGTGGCACACAGGTAGAACTAGACAAGACACTTAACTTCAGATATGGAGGCATTTCATTGTCACGTTTCCATGGCAACCAGGGGGTGTCAATAAAATGTGAATTTAAAAGACTTTTTCTGCATAATTTCTTTTAGTATTATACCATAGTTTGGCAAATCCCCCCACAATAAGGTCTTTTATATGATATCCTAACATTTACAATTACTAAATAGATATATATTACCATCAGCTTAACTCCATGATAAATACACATAGTCATTATCTCATAACATGCACCCATCATTCAGAGGACATTGTCAGAACATTGCTGTAATGTTAATCCCTTCCACACTTCTTTGACGAGTGCCATGCTAATTTTCACATCAGGTAATCCCTTAATCCTCTTGGTGGATAAAACTGTCGGCTTTCTCTGCTAAAACCAATAATTCATTCATATTTAATGGATTTTCAACTGGTAGGCAGCATTTAATCCCTTAAAATGTTCTGCCGCTTAAGAGGTGAGAAAATTATGGATGAAATTATGCTTATCGTAATATATATGGTGATTATTTGTGATTAACGAAATATTTAGAATGATAAGATGTACTCTATGACCCTGCGTATGTCTGTAAATATTGTCATAATGCATGAACAAAATAGACATTAGTTGTTGAATATGATAATAATTACTCTCTCATTTCTAATTTTTGTTTTTTACTAACTTATACTATTATTATTAATTTTGTTTTCCTAGTATTATAATATTAATATTGTGTCAATTTAAGGTGGCCCCTAACACAACCCACTGAGGTTCTTTGGGGTCTCCTGGCAAGTTTAACACTAATAGAATATATGTAATAATTTAAAATTTATCATGCCAAAAATAACAAAATATCATACTGTATTCTTTTTTAAATTGCCAAATAAACTATTTTTAATCAATCAATGATATTATTATTGTACTATTTCAATAATATTCATTTCGTTTTCACAAAGACGAGTATAAAGAACTTAACAATTAAATTAATTCAAGATTGGCTTATTAAGAAATAATAAATACACAATTTTCCAACTGTTTATTCTTCAAAAAAGCCATTTTAACAGGGTATGCTTTTTTACTGACTTAGATGCGGCAGGCAAAATATAGAACTGTTTTGATCTACAATCCAAAAATGTTTCAGTTGCTGCATATGGAGTCATAATACTAGATTTTGAACTGAGGGAAAACTCTTATAAATAAAGAAATCACATAATGGTGGCTCCAAACAACATAGTTTTTATCCCACACAAACAAGGCCCCTATCTTGACCTTTTGTTCTACACAGTATTATGACGTCACAATATATCACGTAGGAAGTCAAACAATGCCGTGGAAAACAGGTAAATCCATTAGTCTACCATGGCTGTGCACTGTGTGTGGGCTTCCTATATTAGGGGCCTGTCAGTTGTAGGGGTTCATCTGACGCTTTTGTCATATTGACCCCAAAACATGAGACACACAGACACAGAGAGACAGACAGAGATATTTAAAAACACATAGGTCTATATATGCACATGGACAGATATAGAAAAGGTATTTGCTAATTTAATAAGATTTGTGGGAGGAACTGGCTATGTAGGTCCTGCATTTTTGAGAGGCTTCATAGGATGAAACAGCTAGAAATCTACCCAAATCAGGCCCACAAAGCAGCCGTATCATCTCATCATTACGACAGCTGGTCATAGAAACTGACTAAGCTTGCCTAAGCTATGGAACATTGATATTGAACCCGGAATTCAGCAGCAGTTTGAAGGCATTACACTCAGCGACAGTAAAATTCGCCACGACAACGAGATTCGCCACCCCCTAATACTCAATTATACACCTTGAAAGTTCATGATTTGTTACAAAACTAATTGTTTATATAATCATATGATAATTGACAATACTCTGTCACCCCAACAGCCATCTAATAAATGTTTATTGCACTCTATTACGAGTGGTGAATCTTGTTGTCGTGGCGAATTTCACTGTTGCCGAGTGTATCTTTTTTAACAGCACAGGTCTACAATGTATCAAAGTCTTGTTATCAATATAGTGAAAGAAAATTATTTAATGGAATATATATTAACCAGTATTTTATAACTATTTATATTTTCGAAAATTAAAAATCACTAGCTCCAGAGAGACCTGTATGGCAAGAACGGACATTTCTTCATTTGCATAATACATTAGCCGCCATTTTAGGGTTGCTGTATGACGTAATAACAATGGCAAATGACATCATTGTGATTGTTGCTTAAATTTTATGTAAATACCCTGAGTTTGAGCTTTACAAAAATGTTTCCTTATGCGATTACCTTATAAATCTATTTATATAAAATTCATTATTTAGTTTTCATTAGTGTATTAAATGAACCTATCCTTTCATTGTTTTGATGTTAAAACTGTCAGTGCGGGCTTGTCATGCACCAACCCTGAACAGGCAGACATTGGTTCAATAGTGGATTTTCACAGAAGGTTCTCTGTATATCCACCAGGTGGCTACAACAGAATACTGCAATTATATTGGCTGAAAAAGTTCCCGCTCTTGACTCTGATTGGCTAAAGCAAAGTGCATCCTAGCAGCAATATTTTTAGTGCATTTTAATGTATATTTGACATCTTATCATTTAGTTAATTTCTGTTATTTTCTGGAGAAAATTATATTATGCAATCAGTTGGTTATGACCTACTATGTCTGAAAAGCAAAATGAGTAATAAGAGGAGAGGAAAGACTTATGACTTGCTGAATTCAGGGCTGCTCAGTGAAAAGACTCTATTGCACTGTCCTCTCTGGGTATTATTATGTGGCCTACACTAAAATCCAAACACAGACAACCTTGATGACTGACAGCTCTCCCCACCCCTCCCTACCTCCATCTTGTACCCCTAATTAAGGGCTTTCTACCCTTTTAAGTACTGCACTTAGAGGGGTAAACAGAGGGGTTTGTAGTGACAAGCAACATCACCAGGGGTCACTTGAGGTCAAGAGAGGTTGGTGACGTCACTTCTGTCCAATTAGTGCCGTTGTAGTGCTTTACTGTCGCAAAAGAGGACGTGGAGATGTCGTGAACAAGTTTGTGTCGTAAAATAATGAAGAATACAGGGACGGAAGGAAGGGAGGAAGGAAGGAAGGAATGGAGGAAGGAAGTGAAGAAGGGAGGGAGGAAAGAAGGAAGGAACGGAGGGAGGAAAGAAGGAAGGAAGGGAGGAAGGAAGTGAGGAAGGGAGGAATGAATGAATGAAGGAAGGAAGGAAAGAAGGAAGGAAGGGTGAATGGAGAGGGAAGGAAGAGAGGAAGGGAGGAAGGAAAGAAGGAAGGGGAAAGGAAGGGAGGAAGGAATTTAAAAAGAAGGAAAGAAAATGGAGAAATTACAAAGAGAATTCAGTAAAGAATATTTTTCAGTGCAGTACATGAACAGCCAGGCAATGAACAAATTTATTTTTTTTAAATTAATCAACTGGCAGAATAGAGATTCTAAGTCTACTTATTTGCCGAGTTGGCTGACACACTGTCCTTCACAAGTCAGCTAGGCCTGACAATCAGGCATCTGCTGAGGTTTCTTTAAAAACATTTGCTGCTAGACCACCCCCTCAGAATAGAGTAGGCTGAAACAGGTTGTGGAGAGGAGAGGATGAGGAGAGGAGAGGAGAGAGGAGAGAAGAGAGGAGAGCAGAGGAGAGGAGATGAGGGAGAGGAGGGAGGGGAGGGAGAGGGGAGAGGAGGGAGGGGAGGGGAGGGGAGAGGACAGGAGATAAGAGGAGAGGAGGGAAGAGAGGAGTGGAGAGGAGAGAAGAGGAGTGGAGAGAAGAGGAGAGGAGGGAGAGGGGAGAGGAGGGAGGGGAGGGGAGGGGAGGGGAGGGGAGGGGAGAGGACAGGAGACGAGAGGAGAGGAGGGAGGAGAATAGAGGAGTGGAGAGAAGAGGAGAGGAGGGAGAGGAGGGGAGGGGAGGGAGAGGGGAGAGGACAGGAGATGAGAGGAGAGGAGAGGAGGGAGGAGAGGAGAAGAGAGGAGAGGAGAGGAGGGAGGAGAGGAGAAGAGAGGAGTGGAGAGGAGAGGAGAGGAGGGGAGGGGAGGGAGAGGGTAGAGTAGAGGAGTGGAGAGGAGAGGAGGGAGAGGAGGGGAGAGGAGGGAGAGGAGAGGAGGGGAGGGAGAGGGGAGGAGAGGGGAGGGGAGGAGAGGGGAGGAGAGGGGAGGAGAGGGGAGGGGAGAGGAGGGAGAGGAGAGGAGGGGAGGGAGGGGAGGGGAGGGAGAGGGGAGGAGAGGGGAGGGGAGGAGAGGGGAGGAGAGGGGAGGAGAGGGGAGGAGAGGATAGGAGTGGAGATAGTTGCTTTTATGCTTTTTAAACACATCGAATTATTACAGTGTATAACAATAGTGGATCGTCCAACATGCAGTTTTATATAGAGGCCTAATATGATTTTCATCCCACAAAACTATTATTCTCCACTCAGCTACAACATGCATTTGAACAGCAGTCGTCCAACATATACTGCAGCCATCCAACATACACTGCAGCTGTCTGATATGATGCTGTACTGCAGCTGAGTCAAGAATAAACAGCAACACGTATAAATTGTATGGACTGACAGAAACAGCATTGTGCAAACACCAAAAGTCGCCACTACTTACCTAACCCGCACTTGTCGAATTCCCAGGCATTGTTACGTAATCTCCTGTTGTTTTGGGTCACGTGACCTTCGCTGACCTGCCCATTTGTGCCCGTCTCTGCCACCAGGGGGCTAATCTGTCCAGAGGGCGCTGTCGTGCTTCACAAAAGAATCTTAAGGCTTCTTAAGGGGGTCTTAGGGATTCAATAGCCAGTCTATACTTCGTTTTGTCCTTACAAGCTGCAATAGAATGTTTTTTGTTTACTGAATAATGTTGTCTCAAAATGTATTTATCTTACAAGTGAATTAGTGCTATTTGGACCCTGCTCACATTTATACCGTTGGAATAGCAATGAGCTTTTATGTCCATGCCTTTTCTTTCATGGATGATAAATCATATTTAGTGGACACATCTACTCGGTGTTCACGCTGAGGCAAGTATAAGGCCCCACCCACCCACGGGATAAATGTGTAACATGGTGTGGACTCCAAGCCTGGAATCATCATGTCTGCCCCTGGCAGTTGTCATGTAAGCTGGCTAACTAGGCTAGTAGCATCAGGACAAAGTTTGTAATATTATAATTTAGGTTATCCTTAATATTACTTGTGAAATATGAAATGCAATATTTCAAAATGTTTGGAGTGAAGAAGGTAGAGCTATATAACTCTGCTGTTATTCGATTAAAGCAGAAATTTCATATTATAAGCCATATTTTAGAAGCGATTAATTCATAATGCATTTACTCCTGGAATATCGCTTTAAGTCACCGCATAACCATAGAGCCAAGTGACACATAAATTCTGAAAACATAAAAATGACAGAAAAAAAAGGAAAAATCATTCCTGCTAAATCTTGACGCCCGTCGGGCCCAATACTGGGAATGGCGTGGAATCAGCAGCTTTTGCGACATAGCAATCCCATTTGCGGCATTGGGGAGCAAGTGTCGTAAAATTGCCATGACAGCGGGGGTCGATTTTCGGCAGGACAGCCTTTCCGTTATGCTGCTGAGGGTCGGCAGAGGTCGCTGCACTCAGTGAGCGATAATTTAGGTGATATGTCTCATGGTAAGCGATACTAAATTTCGACCCATGCGCCCTCTGGAGGACTGTTAACCGGAAGCAGCGCAGTGCACCATGGGAACCACTAATCTGCATCCCTTAAAATATGGGTTTTTAAGTCCAAGAGATTCAGGCGATTTTGACTGTGACATGATTTGGAAGCAAACAGTCTAGCTGCCCTTCAGTGGCATAATTCTTCACTTAATTGGAAAGTTATTCACATAAAACTTCAATTAATTGCACGATTCTTCACTTAATTCTTCCCTTAATTGATGCTATTCCGAATTTTAATGGAAGATCTATGCATAATTCATGTCTTGCTGCATGTAAGCTGAGATCCAGTGCAGGTTTCAGCTAAAATTAGATAGACAAAATTGAATAGTGACTCATCTATTTTACATTCTATGTCTATATTATAATACACAAATCAAAGGCTCTTACAGTCAATAGTCTATTGGGTAGATCAACTTTTTACTTATATGTGTAGAGAGAGCTTACTTGGTAACGCTATGATCTGTTGACACAAAATAATCAAATTGTTTTCTATATTTTTATTGCAAAAAACAGCTGGCCTGAAGTATTCCATACATATTATACAATATATTTTAATGAGTAAATAAAAGAATCTTTCAATTGCAATGTAAACCTCAAAACCTCATATATCATGACAGCTGTTACAGTACTTCTAGCCCTGTATATGCGAAGCTCTGTGAAACCCCATTCACTGGACACTGATTGCATTCCGATGGTCTCAGATTGAATGGAACATCCAGCAGAGGCGGACTAACTATGTGGACCTAGCAGCGGACTGCTCTTACATATATTGACAAAAAGCGGGCTGTAAAAAAAACGGACTCAATTAGCGGACTGGAAAGACGGGATTAATTGTGTAGAAACAGCAAGTGTGGCTCAGATAGATAGATAGATAGATACTGCTTTTACCACAGGAAACCACCAGGAACACACTTTATTTGGATGAGAGCTGGGGATAAAGCTTCATGCCATGACATAGGCCTGGGACTTATATATGTGGCTCATACAAAAAGGTATTAGGCAGGGAGCAGGGTTTGAACCCATGCACTTATCAATGATTTTTGCTAAATAAGCTGGTCCACATAGGACCACATAGGCCTAATCTGATGACAAGATAAGATAAAATGATTTTTTTAAATACTGATGGTTTGATATCTAAAATTATAGGCTAAAACCAATGTTTACAGAGAAATCTATTTACAATAATTACATTGATACCCATCAATTAAAAGCAGTTATGAACTGAAATGGTCTTAATGGTGAGGTACCGCAATAAGTATTTGTCATTGTAGGATTTCAGGGTGCAAAAAAGGGTAGCCAATTTGATAGAAGCAGGTAACTAGCTGTTTTGGCTTTCAGGCAATTAGGTGGAAGGAGGCAGGCATGCTGGGTGTCACCTTTATGCACTCTTGGACCTCAGCTCCTGTAGGTACATCACAGAAGATATGTTACTGTCCATGATCTAGATATGTTCATGAATCTCTGTATGTCTATGAACTGTGTATATCCATGAATCTCTGTCTGTCTGAAATCATTGGATCATCACATCTGAATCCACATGAAAAATTTTGCCTACATTCTCTGACTTTGTTTGTCTTATCAGTCTGTGTTTCAGCTTGTCTGTCAGCCTGTTCCAGTCTCTGGCTGTCTCTGGCTGTCTCTGACTGTCTCTGGCTGTCTCTGACTGTCTCTAACTGTCTCTGACTGTCTCTAACTGTCTCTGGCTGTCTCTGACTATCTCTGGCTATCTGTCTCTCTCTCTTTAGCTCTTTCCCAATGTCTCCCCCTAGTTAATACCCTCGCCCTTCAGTAATGCAATAACTCAAGGAGTGTTGGGCCCAGTGTAGCCCCTTGCAGTAAACACTGTGCCTCCAAGACAGGCTTGATTCTGTAGCTCAAGAATGGCCTGAGGCTTCTTGGGTCTAAAATGCCAATAAACTCCCTCCAACCACCTAAGATGCCTTGCTCATGAGCCAAATGCTGATAGAAGGCCATAGTAGGTTGTATTAGGTATGAATACAGGGTGACTGAGTGGTAAGACTATTTAGTGTGACTTTATGAGGATCTGGTCAAGCTTGAGCCTATTTCAATACACAGATAGGTGTGATAAGGTATTATAGGTGCTTTCTCGTATTAGAGTAAAGTATTGTATGGCATGGTCAATTTAATCTACAGACAGGTAAATTCTGAATTGCCTTGCACAGTAAGCTGATTTATACTTTAAGGCAGGAGTAGGAAAGAAAAGCCACTTATCCAAGAGACATACACACTGCACAAATTAGCTACAAATAGTTGTCGAAGAGTGTCAGCCTGAAGTATTAATACAAAACAAACCCTCCTGTGTCCTGAAACTCTTTTTTGGCCTACATAAATAAAACATAATTCTAATTATCTTTAATAAATACATGTAAAATATGGATATGCTTTTTGTTTGTTTTCAAGTTCTTTGTTTTGCTATGGCCAATTTTTAACAATTATTTACAGCTCTCTAATGCAACTTAGAATATTATACACATTAGTTATCGATCACATACCTAGTACTTTTCCCACTGGGCCATTTTGACAAACATAGTGAGCTATAACCCATTTACCATAGAGACATTCATCCAAGATTACTATACACTGACAGAGTCTGACAGCCTTTCCAAATGGCATGCAAATCTATGGAAAACATCCTAGCATCATCATCTAACACAATCAACTGACACAATCTGTCATCCCTTGGCAGGAATTCATCTTGTGACAGACCTTGGGCGTGTTAGGAGGGACAGCACGTGCTCTATCTGTCACCATGGATACCTCTGTGGCGTCACCAGGTCAATCTGTGGGATTCCCATGGGAATGCTCTGAACAGTCATGGGGGACTAATAGTGAAAATGGTGGTGTGCAGAGAGATAGTACCGAGTATTCTTAAAGTATTCTGCCATGTTGAATATTGATATCATTAAAGCTTATTGCAATTTAACCTGAAGCACTGTTGCTGCTGCTTTAACCAAATGAAACCCTCAGGCAGTGGAACAGGTTTGGGTGCTGTGGTCCATTGGGTAAAGTTTTGGACTCGTACGTGCATAATCATGGGTTCAAACCCAGTCATGGCATGGGAAAAATTGAGCAGATCATCCTTAAACACCTGCTTCACTCCACCCAGGTGCAAATGGGTACTTGGCTTTATGCAGTGATAGTGAGAAAGGAAGGCAGGGAGGGGTAGTAAAGAGAGATGGTGTCTACTATTCTCATATATATATTATCTTCACGTCCTGTCCCACTGCCTGAGGGTTTCATTTGGTTAAAGCAGCAGCAACAGTGCTTCAGGTTAAATTGCAATAAGCTTTAATGATATCAATATTCAACATGGCAGAATACTTTATTCCATGATTAACCAAAAGAAACCTCTTTGCCATGGGACGAAGCCAGGGTGTGGCGCATAAACGATGCAAAGAGAGTTGGAACCCATGCACCCAGACTGTCCTAGAATCATTACCATAGAAACTCACAATGGAACATGTGCACCCAGAATAGTCTCTTTGTGAGTAACTCTTATTGCAGTCAAAAAATCCCCAATAGAGCCATTTACAACTTTTAGTCCACACTAAAACCAATTGTCTCAATGAGATCTTAGTTTTCTCTGATTTCAAAAGTTGAGTGTTTGCCCAGTCTCACTGCTTAATTGCTACACAAGGTGAAGTAGTGATGATTTCCAGGAGCTCTAAATCAAATCCCAGATGAATCTGTTTCCTTTCATCAAAGTTTAAGCACTCCCTTTCTCGGATTCTTCTCTGCAAAGGCAACAGGCTTCAAGTGGTCGTATTGACTTCAATCTAGACTTTACACCGGAGCCAAAGTCAACATTCTGACACCAAGCATAGGCAGGAGAGACTTTGCTCTGCTTGAGAAAACAAATCTATTTGCTCAATAATTCGATTACAGGATCCAGCATAGAAAAGAGCGCCCACAAATGCCGATGGATAAGAGAAGAGATATTTGCCAAGGAAACAGAGCTTGAAATTGGAAACGTCTAGATAGGAACACCCCCATTAGATTACAGGCAGTGTGGATTCCAAATGCAGATATCTATAGTAATATGGGTGGTCCTGTATACTGAAGTAGGAATGCAACAGGGAAAAAGATTTTAGATACTGAAACATGGGTGGGCTAGAAGCTAATACTAACGCTTAGTTTATAGGCTATTTGTTGGCAGTGCTGCGTCTTTTCATACAGATATATCTGAAGTAATATCTCTTGGGAAGTGAAAATGTTTGTCATTCATTGCAGAATTCTTCAAATTGCATAACTTTCATTCATTTTGTATTTTCTATAAAAAATGTAAAAAAGACACTCAAATCAGCATCATGTTTCAGTCATACCATTTCCATCATTAAAACACGGTTCTTGTACACCATGTAGTGCCAGGGTTTGTGTACACATCATCCCAACTTTGTCAGGACAGTGCAGTTGGATAATCTGTAGCGTGAAGCTTCCTGCCTGCCCATGCTTGTGCCTTGATTACAGATAATGTGGGAAGACAAGCCGCCGTGAGCAACTATGAGCCGTATAAGTTGGAGTTGGGCCCGTCTATTCTCATCTCTGAGTCGTCAGCTGATAAAATAGTCCAGCAGATAGATAATTGCCATACAGCCATCCGCCTCTCTGATTATGTGATTGGCCGATGACATTGTAGTTCCTCCACGCACTGACATCCAATCAATCTGCCATCAATTGGAGATTAGTCGCCAGATCAGTGATCCCTCGGAGTTGTGGTTGGCCATTTTGAGGCAACAAATGTCTCCGTAATGTCGTTTGCAGTGTGATTACTCCAAGGACAGAACCAATCACCGAATTCCACCAACATTTTTGGTTTGCACGAACTCGTCAATATTAACAAACAACTATGCCGATGGTGCTTGGCTCAGGACAATAACATCTAGCAATCAGTTACGGTGCACACGCTGGGCCAGTTACATGCTACTGCAGGGTCACTGTTACTCACAATGCCTGGAGATACACCAAAAATGCATTATCTGTGTATTTCAATGCTATTTGCATTTCTGATTGAGTCGCTCTGACTGATGCCACAATATTTTTGATTCATGCATATTGGAACTTTTTTAGAGATTAAGATAAACATAATTCTTCCTTTAGGTATTGGTGAACTGAGTTTCAGGGCATATTAATTTTTTTTAAATATTTTTTGTTTGTTTAAAAAATTTTTCATAAGAATACTACTAATCATAACCCCCTACATTTAATGAAACAGTAAATTATTGCTTCGAATAGAGTGGGCTGGATCATGTCAAAGAGGCTTCTTGCCCATAAAACTACTAATAAAATTTCTCTTTTTGAAAGAGAATAATGAGTGCAATAGGGGATGCTCTGATTCTCAAAGGGTCCATTTTTCATGTCAGTCATTCATGCTATCCAGTATTTCCTATTGACCAATAGAAATGCCCATTGACAATGTCCATTGCAAGTGACCAAAGCAATCAGAGGCTCACCAAGCAGTTAATTTGCCATCTTGGATTTCCTGTCTAACCACAATGAGGCAGTGACCTAGATAGGCCTGAGGAAAGCCAGAGGGAATACCCTTGCCTAATCAAGCATCACTCAAACTGATAAGGGGTTTCTTCTCATAAAAAGACATTTGGTTCATTGCTAAATAAGAAAGCCATTAATTCAATCAAATTATATAACCGTACATGATGAGAAAGTGCTTAATAGTATTCAGAGGACTTTTGACCTCTTCAGCAGAACCTGGATTAGTGCCACTATGCCGTCCTTGACAGATGCCTTGCATGAGAGATTCTCTATAGGGAACAGATTTCTTACATCTTTCTTTGTGAGCAAGATGTAATGCCTGCCAACATTTTAAAGGCCAAAGAAATTATTGAACATCAAATGAGGCCTTCTTTGATATTTATGGTAATTTCATGGAGCAAAAAAGACGCTATATTTACCTTAGCAGAGTAGCGAACATTTGATTCCTTTTTAATCTCTATACATGGACACGAAAAAAATGTCAGCTGAAATAGCATGAGGATTTCATTTAAAAGGCCGGGGTTGACATAATAACATGTGCTCAATCACAATTGTGAAAAAGGGACTACATGGCCAATTGTGCCATGTGCGTTTTCCATGCATTTGGATAAACGCATGGAAAACACATGGTTTTTGCTTCATTATAATTAGGCAAAAACCATTCGATTTCCATGCATTTATCCTTCTCACGGAAAACACACGTGGCACATTTGGCCATGTACTGATCACATGTCCATATCAATTGACACTTTCAAATGCTCAGTACTGATATAGCTTTAACTTTAGGTGTTCTGGAAGTAGGTGGTCTTCCTCTGTTCCAGATCCATTTTCTTCTGCATAGTTTGCAACTGAGTGGAATCTGAAGTACATATACAGTTATTTACATAATACATTGGAGTTTGCCTCCATATTATGGACATCACTGCTGAGCCTCTGATGCTGCCCTGAAAGTATGGGTCCTCTTATTTACATTTTACAGTTAATACTTCTAATTGCTAGGCCGGTAATGCTGCCCTGTGTCCTAGTTCCACACCTTCGGCTTGGTACATTCGTGGACCCCAAAACTTGTCTAATGCATTCTTGAAGGCATTTTTAAGACTCAGTGTCAGTATATAGCATAAGGATGTCAACTAATGACTTTGCCTCGGTTGTCCTTTAGTTCTTTGAATTACACAAATCTCATTCTCAGCAATTTCATTAATATAACAAAGTATACAAACAAACATTTCAATCGTCGAGGGAGAGTTTTGTTTCATAATGGAGTGGGGTGTGTGAGACTGGCTTTAGGTCCCACATTTTGGCACCAGATAGGGTAGATCATGACAGGCAGGTGCCAAGGCAATGAGGCGAATGATGAAGCAACCTTTCAGTGGTTGGCAGCCTTTTGTTTCATAACACGCAACCTTTACATATATATCATTTAGAACTGTATTAGACATACTGCACCCTAATTCCTGAGAGAGAAGACATTTACTTAACCAAATTACTTATGCATCATCACATTATTTGACATAGATTGTTTGAATGTCTTGTCGGATATCGATAAAATGATGTGATGATCATTCCTAGTCCTGCCGTGGCTTAGCAACTGAAGGACTAACTGGTAATCAACCACATACAGTTATCATATATGAGCCATCAATGAGTATATGTTGTGTAAACATGTATATCACATCAATCGATTTATGTCACAAGTAAAATTCTTAGCCCAATATTGTCATAAAGAGCTATATGCAAAGTTAATGAAGGTAAACAGAAAATGCTCCGAAAGAGGGTTTTATTGAGTAGCCCAACCAAGAAGGCTCCTGCAAACAGGCAACCAGGTAAATGGGTCAGTGGAAAATTTAGGAATATATATCATAGATGGTACAAGGATACAGCGACAGGCGGACAGATTAAATTCACATCTTGCTAGACAAGGAGGGTAGGAACATACAATGTTAACATGCAATGGATAACTCCGCTATTAAACCAGGGTGAGTGGGTGGATTAGGGCTTTACGTCCTGTATTTCTTCACCTGTTGGGCTAAGTAGAACAGGCAGGGACCATGGCAATGAGACGAAGGAGGAAACAACCATCCAACTTAGGCTCGACCGGGAAATGACCCCCGGGACCAAGTGCTATTAAACCTACGGACTGGGGGAAACATGGATATATAACTGAGATAATCAAAATAGCTGGATAGACAAGAAGAAATAAAGACAAACTGCTTAGCTATTGTGGAAGTGGTACGTGTTCAAGGCTGAATACGCTTCCAGGAGTTGAGAGAGACTCCGGATTGGCCTGCTAAGGGGTAGTGATACAACTCTAAACCTGAAACAATTTCATTGCAGGAGGTCTCATCAGTATCAGTGTCTATATAAACATAACCATGTTTACAATATCCCTTCCTATATGTGGGCCTTGTTGAGTGCCAATATATTTTGATGAATGCCCTACACTTAAGAACCAGTGGTGGCTTGAAATAACCCAATTTATGCATGAAATATGTTGCCAGGTCTTAAGGTCATTTTGTGCAAATTAAGGGACCTTAAGACTGGCCTGTTATGCTCTGATTTATTGCATCCAGCGCCCCCCTACGGCTAGCAGCAGAACTACTCAGTCAGGTACTTCCTGTCCCATAATGAGGCTGAATTATGGTATGGGGCTGATGGTTGTCATGGACACCAAACACTGGTTGCTAAGAAACGGTCTTAAAGTGGGTTTATTGCTTACTTTGTTTTGTTGATGCTGAGAAGACAAAACTATACTATCTAATCTAGGATGAATATATTAGCAGTATGGTGACAGACAAATATTCACTGCAACAGAAACAGGGCAGATAGTGTTCAGTGAATTTACTCGATAAGTGGTCATGAAACTTAGAGCAGCAAAGACACTGTTTACAGCTACTTGACCATGGAATACTTTAGTAGGTATATTTTCCAGTCATGCACTTGGAAACTAAATGCAAGTGGACGTTATGTAAAACCCAGGACTCTCATTGGCTGAGGGATTGCTTTAACCAATGGGAGTCCTGGATTCACATGATGTCATCTGGTGTTTTGTTTCCATGTCATTGAAATCAGCTGTGCAGCTGTATTACCTATTTTGTCTATAAGCAGTGGTCAAGCTTAGTCTAGCCTGTAAGATACTGAACTCAAGGACTTGTAAAATAAAGCTTTAAACTTTTTTGGCAAACATCACATAACAGATGATTGAAAAGCAAACATACCCTCTCAGCTGAGCTAATGTTAGCCTATGATTTTGGCGTTGAAAGGCAGAAAACTTTAAGAGACCAGAGGGTTGTTATTATTGATTATTCAATAACCCTTACAGGCAAAATGATTTATGGCAAGTCTCACATATAACAGGGTGGAGTCATATGAAAGACCTACAAAAGTGTGTTGCCTTGATAGATATATTGTTAAGAATAATCAGGGAAAGCTCTCTTTACAAGGGCACAGAAAATGGTAGGGTAGAAGATTTACCCTTTTTATCATGTTTATGGGGGAGGGGGCGGGAGTAGATATTAAATGCCTTCATTGGCCCCAATAATGATCCTGCTTATTTTTTCATACATACTTTTTTCCTTGTAATTTGCCTAAATATCCATTCACCAAAATGATTTAGTCTTTCATAACATTCAATTGGCACTGTTTTAATATTAGGAAAACCAGGCAAAATTTGTGTGCTTGTAAGGATTAGTCGAGAATTGCCAAACTCATTTTCTTTAACAAAAATTTAAGAAGGAATGATCAGTTTAAAGAGCTATTCACAGTTTAGATTACTCAGTCATTAGTCAAATATATGTTTATCCTAACTTCATAGCTGTGTATCTGGTCTTCACATTTAATCAACTGTGATATATTTCTTGTATACAGCACACTCGTCCCTATTTTAAATGTGTCGACGTTTCCTTTTTCCTGTTTCTGCTTTAGTTCCATGCAATTAGAGAGAGAAGAGCGCATGTCACAAAGACCTACAAGCTGTGCACATCTGAGAGTTGCTTCAAGATTTCCGAAGGAGTTCTTAAGGAAACTAATAGACAAGTATATAAGAGAGGATTGCCTCAGGGTGCTGGGATTTCTCCTGTTGCTTTCACATTCGAGCACGTCGTTATGTTTTCATCTTGTGTCTGTGGAACATATTCCAAGTAAATGTGATGACGAAACCATTTTCTGACAATGTCTTCTTCTTGCTTTACAATATATATACGAGTTGTTCATAACTACATGTTCTTCATAACTACATGTTCTTCATAACTACGTGTTCTAGAAAACCAATGTTTTTCATAACTATGTGTTCTTCGAAACTATGTGTTCATAACTACATGTTCTTCATAAATAGTGTTCTTCATAACATGTTCTTCATAACTAGTGTTCTTCATAACTACATGTTCTTCATAACTACATGTTCTTCATAACTACGTGTTCTTCATAACTACATGTACTTCATAACTAGTGTTCGTCATAACTATGTGTTCTTCATAACTTCATGTTCTTCATAAATAGTGTTCTTCATAACTACATGTTCTTCATAAATAGGGTTCTTCATAATTACATGTTCTTCATAACTAGTGTTCTTCATAAATAGGGTTCTTCATAACTACATGTTCTTCATAACTAGTGTTCTTCATAAATAGTGTTCTTCATAACTACATGTTCTTCATAAATAGTGTTCTTCATATCTACATGTTCTTCATAAATAGTGTTCTTCATAACTACATCTTCTTCATAACTAGTGTTCTTCATAACTACGTGTTCTCCATAACTATGTATTCTCCATAACTACATGTTCTTCATAAATAGTGTTCTTCATAACTACATGTTCTTCATAACTAGTGTTCTTCATAACTACGCGTTCTTCATAACTACGTGTTCTTCATAACTACATGTTCTTCATAACTAGTGTTTTCCATAACTACGTGTTCTTCATAACTACATGTTCTTCATAACTAGTGTTTTCCATAACTACGCGTTCTTCATAACTTTGTTTTTTCATAACTACGTGTTCTTTGTAACTACAATGAATTCATTATAAAAACACAGATATACATTACAAAAGGTACAAATCTGGTGCAGATGATATAAATAAAAATAGATATACACAATATACTCTTGTGTATGAAGTAATGATGATGTTACATATCCTTATAAGTAATTAAAGTACTCAAGGTGATTCGGTGAATCATGTAATACAGTGAGAATTACAATCCAATGAGTTTAATTCTATTTGGCTGTACATTAGTGTAGTATATTGTTTTGTGATTTAAGTTAGCCAGTTTAAAGATAGGTCACCTCACAATGTCATGGTAGATATCGAAGCACACTTTATGAGGAGATGAAAAGGTTTTTCAAAATTATAAACATATAATGTAACCCTGGAGCCCACGGGAGAGGTGGCATAACCTAGTGGTTAAGGTGCTTGCCTTCAAACCCCAAGGTAATGGGTTCGAGCCCCCACCATGGCATAGAGGAGCTGAGCACATCTTCTAAAACCCTTTTGCTTCACTCCACCCAGGTGTAAATGGGTACTTCGCTATAGGAAGTGATGGCTGTGCTTGGCTGTGTACTCCCCATGGATACTAGAAAGCCCCATGCTTGATGAGGTTTACACGTGCAAAGGTGCCACCTATCTTTAAAACAGCCATCTATATATGTTTGCTGTAGATCATATAACATTTGCAGAATTCTGAGCATAAACCCAACACACACACAGTTCGAGTCACAATAATTGGACCTTTGTAACGTAACACTACACTGAGAAACTGCTTTAATACTGAACTATTAAAGCTGCCCTCTCCCACCAAACCATGCTATGAAATAATGAATTACCATGTGAACACGACAGCACTCTATTCCCAACAGGATCATGTTTGCTGTAATAAGATAATGAACAAGCCCCAGTATGGTTTTGGCCACCAGGGGTCACCAGGGAACAATCACTGGTCCATTATTGTATTATGTGATCACATGATATCAACTAACAAAGCTAACCAGGACAAATGAAGTGATTCTCTTTACCTATTGTAACAGCAGCCATCATTTGAGATTGGATAGATAGATAGATGGCTATAGATTGATAGATAGCTATAGATAGATAGCGATAGATATAGAGGGCGACAGATAGATAATGATAGATAGATAGCGATAGATAGATAGATTTACTTTTGTACATAGGTACATAGATACATAGATACATAGAGAACATAGATACATAGATCTAGTTTGTGGCTAGCTATAAATTCATATACAAAGGGTCCTGTACCTTCGAACAGATGTTAGTTTTTCTCTGTTTTTTTTTGTTAGAAATAACATAAAAGGCATGGCAATTGTTGCAATTTACATCACAGCGGCTGAGTAAAATTCTGTTTGGAAGATTTGTGGCAAACGAATTCAGTTTTCAGCAGCTATTTTAAGCGCTTCCTCACTGCTGTTAATTGCCTTTTAAATATTCATCGGCAATTAATAACAGCTATCTCTTGCAGTTACATGCGAGATCTAGCATTTAACAGATTGACTACATGAACAATGTTACCAACAACCCAATTCTGATTGATTCCAACCCGTTAATGAATTAAACCATTTAAAAACATGGAAGGCAAAATTCATGACTCAATCTTATTAATTTGAAAAGCTGAGCAAACTTTTCACGTGTGACGGAGCTCCAAAATAACGTTTTCAAATTTCATTATCAAAACTGATAAATCCATCAAAGGCTAAAAAACAACATGAGCACAGATTCATCCATCACAATTAAGGTCTGTTGAAAAACACTTTAAAGTTGCACTAGCTTGTCATCCGCCTTAAATTTAAGGAAACGACTTAAGTGTGTCTTTGAGAGCATGGCCACAGACTTGAAATTTTCCCTTAAGAGCAGGAAGATATAGCAACTAGTTCATCTGTCATTATAGAAGACATTCTGACTTGTCGAAAATTTCATATTTGAAAAGTTTAAGAGGCTACATTTTGGGATTTACCTGCAAGTGAAGTATAGTATTTTTAGTTGCCATGTTTCTAACTATGGCCAAACTATGGCTTGCTTCAACTTATGTAGGCAATATGTGGTTAATGTTCTGCAATAAATCTTAAGGGATAACACATTATTTCGGATGCCATAATTGTAAATAATCTGCAGTAATGTAATTTTGAATGTTTGGATCTGTTAGATAACAATTTAACAATGATAAATACACTCAATACAGTTAAGTATATACATAATGATTATAATACATTCAGTGTCAAGAAAGGAAAAAACTGTTTTTTAAAACTATATTAAGTTGCTCCCATATACAAAATATAGTAATATAAAATAAACAATTCTATATAAAGGCACATATCTACTCCAGTAAGATATTATATTGGGCCTGAGGCTAATTATTATCAAAAAGGGCACGAAGATAAAATTCTCATAGCATGTATTAGGCCATCAGTACCATCACTATAGGAAATACTTAAAACGAATCAGAGAAGGGGCAGCAAAATGTGGAGGGGGGGGGGGGGGGAACGGGATCCAGAAAATGACTGTAAGTAAGACATTAGTGGTAAATTCTATGAAGTTCAACTCCCATTATATTGTGAGCATGGACTCCAGGCGCTGACATTCCTGTAATTTTCCACAGTTAGTGTTGGTTTGTGGGTGGCCCCTCGGCAGTGATGACATGATCATCTTAGACGGGTCACCCTGCTCAATGTTTTTCTTTAAAATCACTGTATTTTTACCATGTTTTTTTAATAGTGAGCATAATTAAGTGAATCTGAATCACATTTTTTGATGCAGGTGTTGCTTTATTATTTCATATCATCGATTCATATCAATTAAATACAGTTAAACGAAAAAAAAAAAACATAAGCTGATGCCAAGTGGCATATATAGCTCATATAATAAACATAATAATTATCTAGATTACAATGGTGGTGAAATAAAGGAAATAATAATGATTAGACAAAATAGGAAAACGAAAAAAGAAATGTTATAGAAACAACATCAATAAACTGAATGTCAAATTGTAAAGTATCCAGTGTCCTAAATAATCTTCCATAAGAAATTGCTGTAGCTCAGCAGCATAGTCCAAACACACTTGGTGTAAACACAAAAGAATACAAAGTCATGAATTTGGTGTCAGACTGGTGAGTGCAAAATCCAAGTGAAAGCTGCCTCTGCCCAGATGATTTAATATATATACCATGGGGGGCTAAAAAGCAGCTCCCCCCAGAAACCACCCTATCTGGGATTGGTTCTAGGCCCAAGGCCAATCATACAAGTCAATTTACAATGTTACATCCCCCTTTCAGTTGCTTCCTAAACAGACATACCACTAACCCCCCCTGGTGGCTTTTGCCCTAAAGTTCAAATTCCCAACACATCAAACTTGGTCAGCTCAGACCCATACAATGCATAGAATGCACTCAAACTGCCAGGACATTGTCCTGCTGCTCATTACCAGCCTCACACCTGTCCCAGTGATGACTGTTCATTGTCCACAGTAGAGCAGACCTCTGGCTGACCCCCATACTCTCAACCCCTACCAATCTAATGCCCCTCAGCTCCATTGTCAACCAACCCCTATTGTCCTTCACAGAAGTCACAATGGTGGTTTTCCCTCCTTGGCATTTCTTAAGCCCCTTAAACAACATTCAAACTATAACCCCTTAAGCAACTGACAACTCTACCCATAAAGTCATTCTTATATATATAAAGTAACCCACAAATATTACTAACTATATTCCACATTCATATTTCATAATCATAATTCACAAGCCTGCATCCTGCATATATCCCTCATATTTGTTATCCATATTTCATATTCATATTTCATAAACATATTTATCCATTATCTATTTACATATGTGACATACATTGTAATTAGCTTTAAGTAGCTTTAAGTAGAGAGGTGGCTGGAGCATAGCGTTTGACCTTGACCCAGGGCTTGCTACTCAGCTTTATGGCATTCAATAGCATTTCTTCACTCACATCTCTGACATGTACCGCCGTTGCCCCTTTTAGCTGCGGAAAGGACTCTATAATGGCCTGATGGTTAAGATTGTGGGTGAAATTAAATTGACCTTCAACTCGAATGGAAGGGAGTGCCACACGTTGGGACATGTGTATTTCCGGTATACAGTGCACTCTCCACCCAGTGCCAGCAATATTGCATGGAGCTGGGCAGTGCATCATGTATGTACCAGGGCTGAGTCTTACTGGAGGATACACCTTACCTGGGCATCTGGTAGAGATCATCTCTCCCCAGGTGATAATGACAATAGTCCGCAGTGACACCCTCTCCACAGAGGTGGTATTGGATACCTTGGCAATGTCGAATCTGCAGGCCTTTATCAAATCAGTCTGATTAAAGATGAGCCCCCTTGCACACGGTTGGTGCCTTGCATCAAACAGTGGACCCGCCCTACATACCAGTGGTTCCTCTCCCAGACAAGCTTCAGGTTTAAATATTTGGCCTGTTGATGTATCCACCCCATAACTGCTACCTACTTTAATCTGCACTGTGATGTTTGAATGGACGACAGGCACTGGGAAACTCTGAATCGAATATAATAAATAACTAGCCTTATTAACAGTAGGCACATTGAATCTAAAAATCAATTGTTTCCTGTCAATGGTGATTGCCTCAATCCTGAGGTGTTTGTAGTACCAGGTTACCTCGTTTACAGTTTGGTAACCTGCCTGGGCTATTGCTCTTAGGATACTTGTGAGTTGCTGAGGATGTATGATATCCTCAGTGAGGTCTCCTCTTTCCAGAGCACTTCGTTGCTGCTGATAGAGCCGCATTTGCTCGCGATACATCTCATACAAATACTCACTCTCCTCAATAGCCCTCTGGACCTCGAGGCGAATCTCCACTGTCGTCAGCCGTCGTCCAAGAGCAGTTAACTTAGTTGCTATGGCATTAACATACAGAGTGAGGTGGCGGACATGGTCTCCCAGCTGGCTCATTTCAATAGAAATATTTTTTAGATACAACCTGTTCTGGTTAATGACAGACATCATTTGTGCAGATACATGGGACATTTCCTGCATTTTAGCTTGCAGCTCCCTGGTGGCACCCATGTATTGGCGTACCTGAGTGGTTGTAGCTACACCGAAAAGAACATGCAAACCAGTGCCAATGAAATCAAAAAGCCCTCTCTTGCATCGACTCAATTGAGGTTGACCCCACCGACGAGAATTGCCAGCATAGCTGCCATCCAATGGTTGCAGCCTTCTCAGCCTCCACTCCCAGGATCTTTGAATATATCCCAGCACCTTGATGTCCTTGCGGCTGTCTCTAATTGCATCTATCAAACGAGCCAACTGTGGTGGGTAGGTTGGTGTCTCCAAGGTCACCAAAACCACCCATGATGCCTCCAATGTCCGCAATGCTGTGCCTCCTCTTACAAGGATGCCATCTTGCAGAGCATAAGGAGCAGTGGGCCCTTCAATTTCATTAAATGCCCTTCCAATCCGAGCAGGCAAGGTGTGAATCTTACTCGCCTGGTCATTTGCTCTAACCCCAGGTGAACATAAGACAATCAAAAACAAGAAAAGAGTTCCCACCTTAAACGAGAGCGGATGTTTGCTCTTCCGAAGCTGATGGATGGGCGAGCACGGAGTCAGCGTCATCATCCTTTCGTTGTGCTTTCTGCTCAGCGTCAGCGTCGCTTGATGAATGCTGGCGCTTGATGAGAGTGAAGTCTTTGCGCTGCTCTTTGACTCCCTTGAAGCGTTCTGCTGGCGTCTCTGAATCGCTGGAAGGCTGCTGGCGTTTGATAAGCGTAAAGTCCTTGTTCAGGTGCTTTTTCGCTGGAGCGGCTGAGTCCTCTTGAGCGGTAGTGTCACTGGTTTGTTCGTAGTGCTTGCGTCTTCGTCTAAGCTGTTTCGCGGCTCTGTTTAGGAACGGGCGATGTCGCTTGTGGAAGTGACGCTGTTGTGGCTGTTCGTGAAGGTCATGGCCGCTCGAGTCAGTGGAGCGAGGACGACGCGGTAAACGGCAGCGCGCCCTGGCGGGACGCAACGGTTCCTCATCAGATTCGCTCCATGGCTCCTCAGATGGCAGTGGCGCCGCCGCCGGCGCTTGCTCAGGCATAGCACGATTTGCAGGGAGGGTTTCAGCTGGAGGTTCCCTAGGAACCCCTGGTGGTTGAACCTTTACTGTTGTCCCTCTGGTGGCTTGCCAGAGCTTCTGAGCTGCTGGTCTGACTTTCCTGTGTGGCCTTGACCTTACCTTGTCCCATGCCAGTTCAGAATCCACAACCTTGACCTTTTCTCTGTTGAGCACTTTTTGCTTGGCTGTGTGTTGGTGTGTCACCCATACTACCTTGCCACGAACTTGGGTCACTAACCATTGTGGATCCCAGCGGCTGGTCAGAGTCAGTGGTTCTTCTGCCTTGATAATCACTGTATCACCCACCTGCACATCTCCAGTATTTGCCCTTTTTGCCAGTCGCTCTCTGTTATACTTGCGTGAATCTGCTGTCAACGCTTGTGCTGTCCTGATGGCTTCATACAAGTCATGCAACCTACCATTCAACAACTCACCTCCTTTCATGGCATTGTGAAGGGGCAGGCGTGGATCCCGGCCGTATTGCAGGAAGAAGGGGGTATGTTGGGTGACTTCTGAAACAGAACAATTATAGCAAAGTGTAGCTGGTCCCAGTTGCTCCTGCCACTGGGAAGTGTCATTATTAATTAATTTACCCATTATTTCCTTCAGAGTGCGGTTGAACCGTTCTATCCTACCATTGGACTGTGGATGATAGGGAGTGGTCCTCTTGTGCTTGATCCCCACTGATCTTAAGTGCTCATCAAATGCCAGGGCATTAAATTCGCGACCCAGATCAGATAACAGAGTTTCCACATATCCATGTCTTGGAAAGTACTCTTGGTGCAGTTTTTGCCACACACACTCATTCGTTTTCCTAGGTATGGGATGGCATTCCGCATAACCCGAAGCATGGTCAATGAGTGTCATTATGTAACTGTTTCCCTGAGGGGATGTCACCAAGGGTCCTACAAGATCCAAAGACACAAATTGCCCTACACTGCCAGCCTTAGGCATTTCTCCCATGGGAGCATACACTTTCTTCTTGCTATAGACTTGGCAAGTTGTACATTTCCTTACCCAGTCCCTGATGTCTGCTCTCATACCAGGCCACACATAGGCTTCCTGCACCTTTCTCATGGTCTTCACATGTGCCATATGCCCCACTTCCTGATGTGCCTGCTGGATCACCTCGGATCGAAATTGAAGAGGCAGCACCAAGCGATGGTATTCTGGAGCATACAGATGTGGCTTCTGAATAGAATATAACAATCCTTCTACAATTTCATATGGGCTTTCTGGATCATTTCCCTCTCCCCATTGATCCATCTCCTTCTGCCCAGCCTGCACCAGCAGAGGATCCAACCGATCATCCAATATTGGAAGTGGCTCATCCTCTGGCAAGTCCTCAGGCAATTTATCCCCCATCCTCCATTCATCTAAATCAAAAGTATCAACTCCCTCTGGCCTAATTCTCGACAACATGTCAGCCCTTACATTTAACTTCCCCTTTCTATACTGCACTTTACATCCATACTCTGCTAATAACACAGCCCATCTTTGAATCTTGGTGTTCTGCATTTCACTGGTAAACAAGCAGGTCAATGGCTTGTGATCAGTGAAAGCATCAAATTTAGCTCCCCATAAATATGGCCTAAATACCTTTAATGCAGTTATTAGTGCGTATGCCTCCCTTTCTATGGCTGCCCATCTTCTCTGGGTAGTTGACAATAGGCGAGAGAGATAGCTAATTGGACGTTCTACCCCAGTTATTGGATCTTGCTGACACAATATGGCCCCTATAGCCACATCAGAAGCATCTGTATAGAGTAAATAGGGGTCATTGGTTCGGGGATGAGCCATAACATGGTCACTTATAAGCAATTGTTTGAGACAGTCAAAACTGTTCTGCTCACTGTCCGACCATGTGAACCTGGTGTGTTTCCTTGTCAGAGCCACCAAGGGCTCTGATACTGCAGCATAATCCGGCATGCAGGTTCTATAATAGCCTGTCATGCCTAAAAACGTACAAATTTCCTTCACTGTACTGGGAGGGCTCATGTTTGCTATTGCAGCAACTTTACCTGGATCTGCTCTGAGTCCCTCACCACTTACCACATAGCCCAGAAGCTTCACTTCCTTCTGCCCAAACACACACTTTTTGGGATTTAGTGTCAAATTGAATTGTCTAAATCGTTCTATCACTTCCCTCAAATGTTGCTGGTGCGAGATGATATCTGGGCTATATACCACTATGTCGTCCACATAGATCATGCAGCATACTCCTACCAATCCCTGCAGCACCTCATCCATTGCTCTTTGAAACCAAGCTGTTGCGTTTGCTAACCCCATTGGTAGGGTTGTGAACTCATAGTGTCCCTTGAAGCATACAAATGCAGTTTTCTCCATGCTGCTGGGATCCAGAGGCAATTGGTAAAATCCAGATTTAAGATCCAGAGTGGAGTAAACTTTCGACCCATGGAGCTGGTCAAACACATCCTGAATGAGAGGCACTGGGTAGCAGTCCTTTTTGGTCACATTATTTAACTTAGTGAAATCTATACAAAACCTCGGCCCATCAGTTGGATCCTTTTTTTCAACCAACACAACTGGGGATGCCCATGGGGATCGAGATGGCACTATGATCCCTTGAGCCAATAGTTCATCAACTTTGTTGCTGAGGGCCTCCCTCTTCATGAAGGGCACCCTGTAGGCTCTTTGTTTAATTGGGGATCCAGTGGTTTCGATCTTGACAGCTATGTCAGGGTGTCGACCCAGTTGTTGGCCTGAAGCTGCAAACACATCTCTGTTCCGGTTCATGCACTCAGCCACTTCCTGGGCTGCTTCTTCTTCCAAACTAGGCTGCACAGATTTCTGAAAAGAAAACATATCCTCCTCCTGGGAGCAATCCGCAGGAGTAGGCACCAATGGGAACTTCTTTCCTCTCCACAATAATTGACCAGTGGAGTAATCCACAGTAGCCTCTTCAGGCCTCATTACATCTCTACCTAATATGGCTGGGTGGGAGATTCCATCCACTACAATTACCTGCAATATGCCTACATCATCTTCTAATACCTGAGTTTTCCCACACACTTTTAGTTCATGACCAGTGACTCCCTGCAGGCCCAGGGTGGTCTTCAAAATGGGTTGCCTACCTAATCTTTTGCACAGATCTTTGAACTCATAGCGCCGCAGCACTGTACGCGCAGCGCCAGTGTCCACCAAGGCCCTTATAATTTGTCCGTGAATCTTGAGATCCACAAAGGCCCTGCAGCCTGCTGCGGCGCTTAGCGCCCCCCCTGGAAATTCATTTCTCTGCCCCTGCCCTGACCATTTCGCGACTTCATGCAATCGCGTCTCACGTGGCCTGGCTTGTCGCAAGCCAAACAGATCGGGCGGCCGTCTTCTGTGAATTTCAAAGGAGGCCGCTCATTAGCAGTGCGTTGATCCCTTCCTCTGTAATTGTTACTTGGGACCCCTTTTGAAGCCCCAGACGCTTGGGAATGAGAATTCTTCACAAAGGCCATCAGCTTTGTGAACTCTTTGGACATCCCATCCATCCGTCTGTTCAAATCCTCAAACTGGTCCCTTCTGTGAGGCTCAGGACGCACGGTTGGCGGCAGCTTTGGTCGTGCTTCGTGTGGTCTGCTGGGGCGTATTTCATGTGGTGCTCCGAGGGCTCCGATCTCCATGGGTTCGTCGGTTGAATCTTCGGGCGCATGGCCGTGCAACGCTCGATAGAGCCTGTAATCATTGCCCTCATGCCTGGCAACCTGTTCCATGGCATCAACGTAGTCAGCTGGGTCGCTGTCACGCACTACCCGCTCCACCAGCTTCTTGTCAGTCAGCCCCCTCAGATATGCCCCCAGCATTATCCTCTGCTGGTCAGCATTCCTCTGTGCTGTCGGATATCCTAGGTTTGCAGCCTCTCTGAATCGGCGGCCGTAGGCTCCTGAAACTTCATATGGGCCTTGTTGGAGTTTGTCTACTTCATCTCGCAGCCTGTCAGCCTCGTGCTTGGACAGGAAGGTATCCGAGAGATGCTTCTTCAAAGCTGGCCAGGTAGCTTGACTCCTGTCAGGAAGGGCATTGAGACTTCTCTCCAGCTCAGTCCTCAAAACTCCTTCCGCAGACTGGGAGGCCACATAAACAGAATAAGGAGTGTAGGGCTGAGTCAGCTCCACATCAGCAAACCATTGCCTCAGCCTCCTTGTGGATGCCCCATCACACTTGGCAATCCTCTTCACCTGGGCCTCTGCCTTCACCCTCTCAGAAGTTTCCTTGCTCTCAGTGGCCTGGTTTTCCAGAATCTTGGTGGCAGTGACAATCCCCTCCCTCTGGATCTTGGACCAGTGCTGGAATTGCTCAGCATTCATGATTTGCTCCTTTCTCTGCTTCTGCTCTCGTCAGACTGCTCAAACTACCTTAGCCAATTCTTACAACATTTGCATTTCTTAGATCAATCAAGCAAGTCCAATGTTGTTCATTGTTCCATATAGTTCACTTATCTTGATTTCCAGAGTGCAAGTCATAACTCCTAATTCCTGAGTGTGTCTCATAAGTCCTGGTAAATCACAATTTCAAATTCCTTGATTCTTATTCTCCAGATAGAATCACGTCGGGGTCACCAGTTGTAAAGTATCCAGTGTCCTAAATAATCTTCCATAAGAAATTGCTGTAGCTCAGCAGCATAGTCCAAACACACTTGGTGTAAACACAAAAGAATACAAAGTCATGAATTTGGTGTCAGACTGGTGAGTGCAAAATCCAAATGAAAGCTGCCTCTGCCCAGATGATTTAATATATATACCATGGGGGGCTAAAAAGCAGCTCCCCCCAGAAACCACCCTATCTGGGATTGGTTCTAGGCCCAAGGCCAATCATACAAGTCAATTTACAATGTTACATCCCCCTTTCAGTTGCTTCCTAAACAGACATACCACTAACCCCCCCTGGTGGCTTTTGCCCTAAAGTTCAAATTCCCAACACATCAAACTTGGTCAGCTCAGACCCATACAATGCATAGAATGCACTCAAACTGCCAGGACATTGTCCTGCTGCTCATTACCAGCCTCACACCTGTCCCAGTGATGACTGTTCATTGTCCACAGTAGAGCAGACCTCTGGCTGACCCCCATACTCTCAACCCCTACCAATCTAATGCCCCTCAGCTCCATTGTCAACCAACCCCTATTGTCCTTCACAGAAGTCACAATGGTGGTTTTCCCTCCTTGGCATTTCTTAAGCCCCTTAAACAACATTCAAACTATAACCCCTTAAGCAACTGACAACTCTACCCATAAAGTCATTCTTATATATATAAAGTAACCCACAAATATTACTAACTATATTCCACATTCATATTTCATAATCATAATTCACAAGCCTGCATCCTGCATATATCCCTCATATTTGTTATCCATATTTCATATTCATATTTCATAAACATATTTATCCATTATCTATTTACATATGTGACATACATTGTAATTAGCTTTAAGTAGCTTTAAGTATTTAATTCTAATATTTTAGTCATTTCACAGCAGGATAAAAGGCTATGCATTTTACAAAATGTATAAATAAAAATGATATCAATAACATGTGAATACTTTATAATTATTATAATAATTACCATAACGGATCATTACACTGAAGTAGAAAAAACTTTAACCTTCTTTTCAAGTTTTTTCTGCCAACTTTATCCCACGTATCGTACAATATACAGGTATATATCAATTTCAACATAATTCCATATATAGAACTGCTCACGTTTCATATATATGGAGAATTAAATGTCAGCCACGAAGAAGATCAGAGTAAGGAGAGCGGACGACTTATTTTTAGTACTACAGCTTTGTCACATTTCTCTCGCAATATATCATGGTATGGTAGACAAATATAACGATATGTTCAATTTGTCAGTGTTCAAATATGAAATGCAACAGAAGAAATCCAAATAAACTGTGGCAATAATGTTATAAATGTCATCACAAGTATCCTTATGACAATGACACAGTTTTTATTGGCTCCTTAAATAACACATAACAGTAATTACATATTATATAAATAATTTTTTCTTAGAATGCAGCAAGGAGACTCCCTCTAAGGCAATAAGTTTGCCGCTGTTGAGGGAACCACATTGTAAAAAAAATATATATATTATACATATATTTACTACTACTAATTCATTAGATAATATTTTAAAGCATTGAAATATTAATAAATTATCGATAGGAAGGCATGCTATTGTTATACAGCTAGTATATAAATAACATTTAAACAAAAATAACTCGTTTGGAAATCTCGAAGCAACTTTCAGATGTACCTGGCTTTAGGTTTGTGACATAAGCTCATTTCTCTTTAATTGTATATAAAATAGAAATTTAATAAAACATTTACTAGACATTTTTGTGATATGTAGATGTACAGACATATACTTGGCTGATATATGTTGTACAGGTCTTGAATCTAATCCAGAACATAAGAGAAATTGACACTAACTATAACCACTGGGCCACTTACTCATTCCAGTCTGTCTATCTGTGTTTCTGCCAGCACTTATGTCTTTCTGTTTGTCTGTATGCTTGTATGTTTTCGTTTATTGTTCTCTGTTGCATTCTACATAACAGACATGGAAGAGGTCTTCAGTCATGTTATTCTGCTCTTTTGACTGGTTTTATGATGTTCCTACTGCTCCTGCCATTAAAGGGAGCATCATTAGACCAGACAAATTGTTTACCTTAACCTCACTTTCATTAGTTTCTTCTGGTCGTCTGACAATCGTTCTTGGGGACAATGGAGACTGTTGCATTGTTACATCGTTACATTTTCCATATAAAAAAACCACTTGTAGTGTAGCATTACTAGTGCAAGATGCATTTTACACTCTGCAGCCAATGTTGGTAAGATGTTGTGTTAGAACATAAAAGCAATAGATTGTTGACAACCTAATGGTTTAATTTCCTCCGTCAGATGCTAACAAGTTCTTGCCATTCAGTCTCACAAGATTTAAGGGCCCAATATCAGAACCTCTAGACTAAATGGATTCGGGAATTGAAGGTAATTACAAATGTTGATCACACGCGCGCTACCCCTCAGCTGTATTTCAATTCGCTTAGGGTTCGCTTGCAAATCTAAACTTTAATGCTTGTCATGTTCAAATTTGTGATGGATTTTCATCATCTCATTCTGTATTCTCTCTGTTTTTCTGGTTTTTTTCTGTCTCTCTTATGTCAGGTTTTTTCATGCAACTGCCTTAGAATTGTTCGCCTTTCTCTCTTCTAAATATTCCACTGACCCATTTACCTGTTTGTTGAGCCTTCTGGGTTGCGCTGCTCAATAAAACCCTCTTTCAGGACATTTTCTGTTTACTTTCTTTAGCTTTGCATAGCTCTTTATGGAGATGTAGAGCTAGGATTTTTACTTGTGGCATAAATCAACATATTGATGGATATAAAGAGGATTATTTACTTACGGAGCTGTTCTCCTTGGCCTTGCATAAAATCTGTTACCAAGGTGACAGGATTGATTTGGTTCTTAACGTGTAGATAAACTCTGTTGTGTAATACTTGGTATAGTTGGTTGAAAATGTAAGAGAGTAATGTACTACATGGCCAAATGTGCTACATGCATTTTCCACGCAATTGGATAAACGCATGGTTTTCACTTCATTTTAATTAGGCAAAAACCATGCGTTTTCCATGCATTTATCCTTCTCATGGAAAACGCATGTGGCACATTTGGCCATGTATACATTGTGAAGAAGTAAATTCTGGAATGTGAACTTTAAGGATATGTCTATTTGTAGTCTTAGGTTACATTCAGAAATGCATTGCATTGACTCTTCGGTGGCAATTTTGTAGAGCAATGTCTGTCAGAGCTGAATGTCTCTGAAATCTCTATATCATGTATACTCATGATAATTTGCGTGAATGTGACTTTGTATGTATGTTTGTGATATGCATGTTCATGATTGTTGTCTGCATATGTATGTAAGTATGTATGCATGTTCTTTCCTGTATGATGCAATTCCATACATACCGTAAGTTATTATGTAATCTTATCTAAGGACTTATTACATATTTTCTGTGCATCCGTAGAAGTGTGCATTTTAAATCATTACTAATTTTAACAGTAAAATGAAGGTGGTCTCATCGTGAAAATGACTTATCATGAAGCCAGCACTAACCTTGGGGCAATACCTCTTCACATTCATAATAAGCTGCAACACTATGGAGTGTCATAAACATGTGAATATGCCCACCTTCTTGTTTGTATGAACTCCAATCAATGTCACAGAAGGCCACACTTGATGTACTGTGATTTTTGGTGGCCTTTAAAAGTTGGCAGGCGTTAAATCCAACTTAAAAGGAAAGATATTGAATGACTTTACACTCTTTATAGCATCTGTCTAATAAGGCATTTGTCAGGGAGGCAAAATGGCACCAATCCAAGTTCTGCTAAAGAGGTCACACCTTCCATGAATACCATTCAACACTTTCTCGCCTTGCGAGGTTCTTTAATTTGATTGAACTAATGGCTTTCTTATTTAGCATCAAGCAAAATGTCTTTTCAAGGAAAGGAAAACCCTTTATCAGTTGGAGTGATTCCTTATTAGGCAAAGGGTATTTATCCAGGCTTTCCTCAGGCCTATCTAGGTCACTGCCTCATTGTGGTTAGACAGGAAATCCAAGATGGCGAATTAACTGCTTGGTGAGCCACTGATTGCTTTGGTCACTTGCAAAGGACACTGCCAATGGGCATTTCTATTGGTCAATAGGACATACCGGATGGCATGAATGACTGACATGAAAAATGGACCCTTTGAGAATCATAGCATCCCATTGCACTCTTCCACAAAGAGAAATTTTATTAGCAGTTTTATGGGCCAACCCCAGAAACCTTTGTGATATGATCCAGCCCACTGGAAAAGAGATGCATAAATAATACTCCTTTGAAGTTGGTGTCATGTTGCCGTTCCTGTTATCATTGATGGAAAATGCGAAGATGAATATTTGTGTAGAACCTTACTTTATGCGTATTTTATATCACATATGTGGGGATAAATATTTGCAGCATGTAGTGTCACTTTCAAAAATAATAGTCAGGTTTTTATTGTTAGTATTTTCAAACGTTTGTGTAGTGTGACTTTCAGAAGTAAAAACAGGCATTTTTATGGTTAGTATCTTCATTTCCCTGTAACATTGGCTTTATCACCAATTGGCCATTAAGTGCAATGATTATAAATGTCTTGGTTTTTAAAAACAGATTAACATTATTAAGTTATGTGAAACGTCTATGTAATCAATGATAGTAGCATACCACCATGGACTTGACCATGTGATTAAGACAGGTCAAAAGGAACCACTCAGGCCAAATTGGTGTTATTAGTCAGGCCAGATGAAAGAGATTATTATAGACTAATGATAGAGATATTTTGGGTTCAGGAGTCGATAGCGCTAATGGAAAGATGGTCATTTAATTAGTTCTTAACAAGGCATGTGAGCTTCCAGGGCATTTGGTTGGTTACTGAGGTCAAACTGAGGTCAAAGGACCTCATAATGAATGCAAATTGTATCAAGAAGGATGTGCATAGGACATAGTAGTGGAGGTAGTGGAGACGCTCACAATAGCACTTCAAATTCTACTCCGTTGTGGAGTGGACATTGGTCACTGCTCTAAGTAATCAACTGATGTGATTGTAGTGTGACTGAGCATTCACCGAGCAAGTCGTTTGTTAATTGAGCAGAGCTTGGTCAGGCTAGGAATGCAGCAAAATGTGGTCATTGGTTCGGTTTGCAGAGTAATCACACTGCAAACGACATTACGGAGACATTTGTTGCCTCAAAATGGCCAACCATGACTCTGAGGGATCACCGATCTGGTGACTAATCTCCAATTGATGGCAGATTGATTGGATGTCAGTGTGCGGAGCAACTACAATGTCATCGGCCAATCACGTAATCAGAGAGGTGGATGGGTGTACGGCTGCATTATCTATCTGCTGGACTATTTTATCAGCTGGTGACTGGGAGATGGGAAGAGACAGGCCCTGTTCCCACTTTACGGCTCATAGTTGCTCATGGTGGCTTGTCTTCTCGTATTATCTGTGATCAAGGTATAAGGATGCACAGGCAGGAAGCTCTGTGCTGCAGAATATGCCACTGTACTGCGCAGATAGAGTGGAGATAATGACATTGTGTAGACACAGTAAACTGCTACAGAGCAAGAATTGTAGTGAGCAAACAAAATGACTGAATGCTGAATATGATATGCCAGTGAATCTTATAATACCAGGCTGCAGATTTGAGTAGTTCAATACTATATTGCAACACAAACTACATAGCTCCTCATTAGGGCGATCATTTTGGAATGTTTAATAGCCAATTAAATGACGGCGACAAACAGTTTTAAGATATTGGTTAATTGCATGTATGAACAGTCCAGAATTAGCTTAAGCAGAACAAGGTAGACATCATCAGAAAAGCCTACAGCTGTACAAGATGCAACAAACATCCTCAAAATCTAAAATAATTTCCCCACATAGTTTTGTATCTTCCTTACAACCTAAACTTGCTACGTTTTTAGAAAAAAAGCCATGAGTATACATTTTGCTTTAGAAAATACAAACTGAGTGTCAGTTTATAAATGTTATATAATGGATATAGATTAAATCATTGACATTTCGATTTTTCCAAAAGATACAGTTTTACTTATCTGAATCTAAGCAACACAAAACTGACAATAGACAGCCTATAAACTAAGCATAAGTTCTAAATTTTCTGCTAGCTCACCCATGTTTCATTATCTACCTAAAATCGTTTTCCCTGGTGCATTCATCTATAGATATCTGCATTTGGAATCCTATAATCTATTACATTTTATATAGAAAATACAAAATGAAAGTAACGCAGTTTGAAGATTTCTGCAATGAATGACAAACATTTTCACTTCCAAAGAGATATTACTTCAGATATATCTGTATCAAAAGACACAGAACTGCCAACAAATAGCCTATAAACTAAACGTTAGTATTAGTTGCTAGCCCACCCATGTTTCAGTATCTAACATCTTTTTCCCTGGTGCATTCCTACATCAGAATACAGGACCACCCATACTACTATAGATATCTGCATTTGGAATCCACACTGCCTATAATCTAATGGGGGTGTTCCTATCTAGACGTTTCCAATTTCAAGCTCTGTTTCCTTGGCAAATATCTTTTCTCTTATCCATCGGATTTGTGGGCGCTCTTTTCTATGCTGGATCCTGTAATCGAATTATTGAGCAAATAGATTTGTTTTCTCAAGCAGAGCAAAGTCTCTCCTGCCTATGCTTGGTGTCAGAATGTTGACTTGGGCTCCGGTGTAAAGTCTAGATTGAAGTCAATATGACCACTTGAAGCCTGTTGCCTTTGCAGAGAAGAATCCAAGAAAGGGAGTGCTTAAAATTTGATGAAAGAAAACAGATTCTTCTGGGATTTGATTTAGAGCTCCTGGAAATCATCACTCCTTCAGCGTGTGTAGCAATTAAGCAGTGAGTCTGGGCAAACACTCAACTTTCAAAATCAGAGAAAAGTTCAAATAGTTCGGAGACAAATGACTCCAATGTGGAATGGAAGTTATTTAAATGGTTCAATAGTTCTAAATTGCAAAGATGACTTGTTTTAGATTATTGTACTCAAGTTACAGGTTCATTGCTCATCATGTAGAAAGGTTTGGTAAGAATAAATCTACTACAATGATAATGTTAGGTTTATAAATGGATTAAAAGATAAAAGTCCACACAGACTTAGGAATATTCTTGCCAGTATCTATTGTTAATAAGGTTAGACAGATGGAAAGTTCATGTTATATTATGCTCATGTTACTTCATGATTGTTTTTGATAAATATTTGTGAAAGTAACTAGAGCTGAGAATGTATATGTATTTTAATTTTAACAACCTACTGTTGGTATAAATTACTTGCTATAATATGTTTAGTGACTTATATAGGTTTGAAAATATTGTACTGTTTTTTACTTGCACACAAGTCACTTAATAAATATTTTACTACTACCACTGTATTCTGATCATTAGCAGTAATTAGTAGCAATGCCATTTTAATACTAGTTGTCGATTTATTTTATTTAGTTAATAAATATTTTTAGACTGGCTTCTTGTCTCAGAATAAGCAGTGAAGTATCCATGATGACTAAGTAGTCATGATTCCTTTTTAAATTGCACAGGACATTAATTAAGTTCATGATTTATCATAACTAGAACCAGCTATACAACAATGAAAATGCAGGTTAAAAACTCCACAAAGGCTATATTATTACATGAAGAAAGATGCATAAAAATGTCATCATTACAAATCTCATCCTATATATTAAAGAACTTCCATTTCATAATTCATTTTCCAGAAACATACGAGTGTCTTAAATCCTCTCTGAAATACAAGAATCTCTTTGAAGTGTGATTAAAGTAGGTTTCCTCTTCATGATATTTGGTTTTACCCATCTGTTTTGTGTATACCCTTTTCCCCATACACACATTAGAGTTCGTTACAGTAGCAATATTATCTTCTTAATCTTGACCTAAAACCTAGACTGAGATGCACTATCATACCCCATACCACAGACACCATAGATCAATACATGACTCCAGTACATTAGCATGTTCAGGGGCCAAGGAGTCCAATCTTTGGGGAAAGGAAGACCATTCTCTGTAGGGCTGGAACCCCAGGGAGTGAGGAGTATGAAGAATTACTCTGGTCAAGGGGTGATAAGCCAGGGGGTGCATAGATCCACCCCAAAATGTGATTAGTCAAATCTTCAGGGGGCTGAATGTGTGCGTGTGCCAGATTACCATCAGGCTATGGGCTAGTAGAATTTGGTTGTATTGGTAGAATTTGGTCGTATTGGTGGGTTGGTTGGTTGATTGGTTGATGATCTTTGGTGGGTACGTTTGGTTTTGGTTGGGTTTGGTAGAATAGGTTTGGTTGGTTTGCGATTCTTGGCTTGACATTTAATTTTAGTTGCTTGGGAGACTTGTTAGTGATGTTAGTGATTCTTGGTGGTAGGTTCGGTTTTGGTTGATTGATTGGTTGATTGATTGGTTGATTGTGTGTGCTGATACTGTCCTTGGTTGACAGCATTTTTGGTTGATTGGTGTTGGTCTGCGATTCTGGGTGATATCGTGTTTATTTTTGGATTATCTGTTGGTTGGCAATTCTAGGTGGTTCATTTTGTTTTGGTTAGCTGGTAGCTTTGGTTAGTAATGGTGTTTGAGAGTATTTTTGGTTGGTGGTCCTCTTTTGTTGTTGTTCTTGATAGCAGATTATTATTCTTCATTTGGTGTGTTGGTTGGTTGTTTGGTTGGTAACTTGCATAGAAGCAAAATGGGTTATTTTTGGAAATTCTTGTATGTGTACTATTCAAGTTGATTGGAGGGTTTGGGGCCTAGCTCAGTGGTAGCACGCTGGGCTTCTGACCACTGGGTCCCGGGTTCAATTCCAGGTCGAGCTTAAGTTGGATAGCTGTTTCATTCATCATCTCATTGCCATGGTCCCTACCTGTCCTAATTAGCCCATCAGGTGCAGAAATACAGGACGTAAAGCCCTAATCCACCACCACATTCAAGTTGATTAGTAATTCTTTTTTTACTGAATGCTCCCCTCTTCGATTTTTAGGCTGGTTCCTGTTGTTGCCAGGATAACAGCTTTTTTGTTGGTAAGTTGTTCTTGGCAACAGTTGAGCATTTTATCTAGTAGGCCCTTTTTTAAGAAATTTAATACACATCAGTGAATTCGAACTCAAAACCCAACATCCCATATTATACATTCAACCACCTTTAAAATTAAGCCAACATAATATCGTTCACCATACTGACAATATTACCACAGACAGGCTTTCCAATATGCAGACAATATCCTATGTTATATAGCAAGGCGAGGCTGTGTCTCCCATTTTTATTGCCGGAGCAACTAGAATGATATATGCATGAACAGGGTCCCGATGACGTTCTCATTATATAGGCTCATCAAATGACGCTCATTTGCATATAATAGAACGAACATTTATCAAGTCCCTTTGTTTTCCAATTCCGTTTTGTTGGAACAATTCTCCTTGCATAAGGAGGCTTAAATCAAAAAGAAATATGGCAGAAAACATGGCAAAAAAATGGTGTCGATTTGTTATGGGTTTTAGGAAAGAAAAGGAAGCAAAATTGAAAGACAGATAGAACAAAAATGGAGAAAGAATGATGGGTAAATATATACCTTAAATGATACAGCGAAAAAGGAAAGAAAAACGACAGAGAAAAGAAGGAAAGAATAAAGATAAAGAGAAGGAAAGAAGGAAAAACAGAAATTAGAAAGATAGAGAAAATATATAAATAAATAAATAAAACTACTGGTAAGAAATCTAATCTCAAATCAAGACAGCACGACAAACCTTGTGATAGCAAGACTGCCCAACAGACAGACAGAAAGACAGAAAGACTGACAGACAGCTGGACAGCTAGACAGACAGCTAGACAGACAGCTAAACAGACAGCTAGACAGACAGCTAGACAGACAGACAGCTGGATAGCTGACAATGCTAGACAGCTAGACAATTATAGACAGCTAGACAGACAGACAGACAGCTCGACATCTAGACAACACATCTATAACATCAATCCTTACAAGCATTATATTATACACCTTCTAGAGTGACTACATGCCTCCCCACCCTTATTACAGACAGCAGCTTAGCCAATATGACGCTGGTCTTATGAACTGGGGGTTAATTAATGCATTGTGCCTCTGGGGTGGGGAGATTGGATCAGTGTTATGGGGTGCACTGATGTGAGGCATGATGGGAAATGATGAAAAGACCCAATTTCCATGGTAACATGTTGCACTCATCTGTAGTCTGGGAGCTGACAACATTGAGCACACATGACATATAAGCTAGTGTGGCTAAAGCATAGCCTACTTAAAATTCATAATTCTTTTAGTTAGACAAATGCTTGTTCAGTGAAAACTCTTTCATTGGGGCTAGATTTATAGAAAAACTAAACACAAATATAAGGAAAACAAAGCTCGATGTTTAAGGTTCTAAGTTTTTGGATGGTTCATTAATTTTGTATTGATTGGTTCTGACTAATTATTGACTTAATATAAGTTATTTACATAAAGTTGCATAGTGATTACGTATTTCGTGTCTATAATATTACCATTCTTAAATTTATCATATGATCAGCCTTCACAGGGAGATGTAATGATGAGGTGACAAGCCTTGGACTCCACACCATTCTACAAAGCATTAACAAGACACGGTTAACGTTTCAGGGCACAGAAATATCGCTCATAGATTATATCCTAGCAGATTCGAACCCATGACCTACAGCTCAGCTACTGATACCTTAACCACTGGCCCAATACCTTCAATGTGGAAACATAACATAACTTGTGGGATACATATACTCTTGTAAAAACTACTTATCCAAGAATATGCACCCAGCAACAAAATTAGCTACTAATTCTCAGCACAACACCGTAGATGATGTATTAATATATCTTATGGTATGTGGGTGGGTCATATATATCCCTCAGAAATATCTACCACTATATTATATAGGATGAAACTGGCATGCATGCAAAAGCCATCTTTATTAAAAGCAGCAGGCATATTTTATCAGAAATAGAGATATGTTTAGTTTTACACAAAATAGGTCTGCCATTATTGGAATATATAAACGATTTTTAAAATCATTAATTCATCCATCCATCCATTAATTCATTCATTCATTCACACATTCATTCACCCATTCATTAATTCATTCATCCATTGACTCAACCATCCATTCATTAATTCATACATCCATCCATTCATTCATTCATTCACCCATCCATTCATTAATTCATCTATTCATCTATTCATTCAACCATCCATTAATTAATTCATTCATTCATCCATCCATTCACTCATCCATTCGGGCAGTTTCATCATTATAAATGTTTGTACCTTACAACATTCCTGATAGAATATCCAGAACATTTTCGACTCCCAGCCCTGCCTGTGGTTCTCACACAATGGAACAGGGCTTTATGACGTCATAGCTTCGATCCTACCTCGTGCGCATGCGCAGAGGTGGCCTTGAGGTCAATATCAAAGATGCCTTGATAATGGGAACACGAGTTCAAAGGCATGACAAGCTTTTGAACATGGAAACCTAGACATTGTAACAAAATAGTTTGGCAATGATAATGACAGGCTTCCTAGTGTACAGTAGTTACCATGGTAATCGGGCAATGCTATTATGGTGTTATAGTACTGTTATTACATATTATTATGCACTTTGACCTCTCTGCAGTTGCCAAGAGTGAGATATGAGTTTGCTAAGTACAGTATTCAGTAAGTTATTCCTGTGGCTTACAATAAGGCACCCTCACAGATAAAAGAAAAATATTTTCACACATAGTTACCAAGTTTTTCTTCAAAAAATTGGTTTATTGCAAAATATTCAACAACATGCAATATCCAAGACTGTGATGTGTGTCAAAATAAAAACATTCCAAATTGAAATTAATGTTTTACCACAAAAATTCTTATAACATTTCAAATTTATTCCATAACAATTCATCTTCAATTAAGGAAATAAGATATCTTTCTGTCATCATTTAAGGATTTTTTAACTCTAAGTTACAATATTGATGTAAAATGTCATCAAGGGGGAGCCCTCAACAATTAGTCTTAGAGGGACCCTCCTGAAGAATTATGTCTTCAAAATAGTTTCTGAATTCTATGAAAGGTCATTTGTCATTTATGAAAAAACAAAATCAGTGCGAAAGGGGTCTAAATAATAATGATTTATGCTGAGTATTGGGTTAGTTTATTTTTGTTTCATCTGATAACTGTTTCTGCATTATGAATTAATGACCTATTATAAATATCTAACCAACATTATTAATAGTTTAATACAGACAAGCTCATAGGTCTAAAATACTGAAATAAGCACAGGCTATGTCCTTCACTCTGCCAAAATGGTCATATTTTACTTACAAACAGAGAGGCAGACCTCTGAGCAATGTTTACATGCATATGAAATCACTGTTATCAGCAGTGTATGTGCAGTGTAGGACAGCCTAACTTGTGTATCTCTGTTTTGTATTGACCACTTTTATGCATGAGCACCTTGTATGTCATATATTCTGCGCAGCTGTATAGCAGCTAATATCATACCCACAGACTTATTATTTATTAATTTGTTTCCAACACATATAATATACAACATCATATTCATAAATGTGTCCAATATAGTGTTTGTTTGTTTTTAAGTTTATTTACCAGAAGAAGCATATATGCTTATCGAGCTGGTACAAATTAAAGATAGAGAATTTACAACAATACATTGTGATATTGAGAGAATAATTACAAGTGTATTAAAATTATATTAAAATTATAGTGAAACAGAATTAAATGAAGTGATTTTTATGCTATGAAATGGTAGTAAAAAGCAACATTTTGATAGTTTGGAATTATATCTGGATATATTTTTAGAATTATGATTGTTGATAGTTTATGTATAGAAGATAATTCTTTATCGTTCTACTTCATGCCTTTAATGAAACTTCCCCCACTTCAAAAAATGTGATGGCAGTTGTGTGAAATAATTTCATTCCATATGCATGCTTTCTGATATTTTGGCTGTTTTAAATAATATTGGAATGGTGTTATTATTAATAATTCATATGCACACATATGCATTAGAAATATGAGCTATACATAAGAAATGACATATAAGGGGAATTCCCATCTTGGCGATATCATTACGTAATATTGCGGCAGTAATAAAACTTATCAAAGAAACGTCATTACAGTACATACCAAGGGAGGTGTAGGGTAACTTGTAATATTAGGAGGGGGTAACTGAGATATGCAGACAGACAGACACATACAGAAAGACATGTTTGATTATTATATATATGCAATAAAGACCATCGCTTCTTAAATAATTTTTTCTATTAACACTTTTAAAACAACACCACTATTAAGACCACCTCGCTTTAAGACCACCTTACTATTAAGACAACCTCACTATTAAGACCATCTCACTATTAAGACCACCTCACTATTAAGATCATGTCACTATTAAGACCACCTCACTATTAAGACCACCTCACTATTAGTACCACCTCACTATTAAGATCATGTCACTATTAAGACCACCTCACTATTAAGACAACCTCACTATTAAGACCACCTCACTATTAAGACCATCTCACTATTAAGACCACCTCACTATTAAGACCACCTCACTATTAAGAACACCTCACTATTAGGACCACCTCGCTATTAAGATCACCTCACCAGTAAGACCACCTCACTATTAAGACCACCTCACTATTGAGACCACCTCACTATTAAGACCACCTCACTATTAAGACCACCTCTCTATAAGACCACCTCACTATTAAGAACACCTCACTATCAGGACCACCTCGCTATTAAGATCACCTCACTATTAAGACCACCTCACTATTAAGACCACCTCACTATTTAGACCACCTCATTATTAAGACCACCTCACTATTAAGACAACCTCACTATTAAGACCACCTCTCTATTAAGACCTACTTATTATTAAGACCACCTCTTATTAAGACCACCTTGCTATTAAGACCACCTCACTATTAAGACCACCTCACTATTAAGACCACCTCACTATTAAGACCACCTCACTATTAAGACCATCTCACTATTAAGACCACCTCACTATTAAGAACACCTCACTATTAGGACCACCTCGCTATTAAGACCACCTCACTATTAAGACCATCTCACTATTAAGACCACCTCACTATTAAGAACACCTCACTATTAGGACCACCTCGCTATTAAGATCACCTCACCATTAAGACCACCTCACTATTAAGACCTCACTATTGAGACCACCTCACTATTAAGACCACCTCACTATTGAGACCACCTCTCTATAAGACCACCTCACTATTAAGAACACCTCACTATTAGGACCACCTCGCTATTAAGATCACCTCACTATTAAGACCACCTCACTATTAAGACCACCTCACTATTTAGACCACCTCATTATTAAGACAACCTCACTATTAAGACAACCTCACTATTAAGACCACCTCTCTATTAAGACCTACTCACTATTAAGACCACCTCTTATTAAGACCACCTTGCTATTAAGACCACCTCACTATTAAGACCACTTCACTATTAAGACCACCTCACTATTAAGACCACCTCACTATTAAGACCACCTCACCCATCTCATTAACTGGAAACGCCTTAACAATTAGACAAATTAATACCACATTAGAACTATTCATAACTATGTGATCTAAAACTGAACCATCACCATGACAGTGAAATCCTATCATATAAAAATTTCCGTTTGTAAATCGACATACATCAAGTACGTTTCAAGTTTCGTGAATATTTTTGTTCATATAAAACGTTTAATACGAACCACAAAACTGTCGCAATACATTTAATTGACACTCGTGTTGAAAATGCTAGACCACTGCCTGTCTGTTTAAAGAATGGAGTAAAATTACTATTCAGAAACTATCAGTTAAAAAGAGTTCAAGAAAAGTCTATTTTTAGTCTGTAAAGGGCACTGACGCAATTAAGGAAAGAAGCTGTCTTTTAAAAATAAAGTTAAGATTTCCTCTTGGTGACATTCTATTCTATTCCACTCTGCTATTTTCTATTCTATTTTATTCTGTTCTATTCTATTTTATTCTATTCTATTCTATTCTATTCTATGCTATTATATTATATTTTATGCTATTATATTATATTAACGTATATAGTATAGTATAGTATAGTATTGTATTGCATTGTATTATATTGTAGGATTGTATTCTATTCTATTCCAAAATGGATCAGAAACAGCATTGGGCGTCCTAAATTCTATTCTATTCTATTCGTGTACAATAAAGCCTATTGTCATGTATTTAAAATGTTCAGAGTATTATTATATAAGGAAATATAGTTTAAGTATAGAATACAGTTGAAAGATATGACTTAACCTCAAGAATTTAGAGCCTTAACAAATTTCTTACATAAAGATACTTAAGAATGACTTAAGGGTTGTGACTGGCCAATAGACCCCAGGCAAAAGAGCTCTTGATATTCTTGGGTTTGGAAAAAGGAAATCAGTTTTCAGCTGTAGCTGAACTTTACATTGTGCTGTACATTACATGTATACTCTGGATTAAAGCCACCCTTTCTATGCCAAGCTATACTCTGTGTTATCTGAGTTATTCTACATATATACGACATTACACTATTCTCTTTTATTAAAATCTGTCTCTAAAAGTCAGAGAATGAAAAATATCTTCCAACCAGCCTAATTTCTTTCTGGAGCTCATAGCTTTCTGAAACGTGCCAAAGTCTGCAAAATCTTTCTCTTGATGAAAAGCTGTTTTCTTGTAATTCAGAAATTGCCAATCGGTTGCCATGGAGACGCGATTTATAGGAACTTGGAAAACGTTTGTTTTAATGAAACAAGTCAAATTGAAACAGGCTGTTTCCTGCATCTGGTTCTGAAGCTCCAGCGAAATAATTAATTTTGAAATGTTGTAATCATTACTGAAGTCAGCCAGACACAATGTCATGATAAAGCCAATTACTGGTGTTAATATTAGCTTTTTAGTTATTAAGCAATGTTTTAAAGAAGCAGAGAACTATTTAATCCAAAAAGAAAATGATATATAGAAGTAGAACAGACTGACAGAGACAGAAACATTAAAAGCTTCTGAGACAAAGTATGTTGATGCATTGATAGACATAAAACCAGAATTATTCCTTATTTTACATTGCATTGTGACAAAATATGTGGAGGAAAAAAACTTATTACCAGATTTTAGTAAGTTAGTAGGAAAGTGAGTGAGTGAGTCAGTCAGTAAGTATGTCAGTTAGTCAGTCAGTCAGTTAGGCAATTTAAGTAATCAAGTAAAAAAGTAAGTAAGCAAGCAAGTAAGTAATTAAGTAAGTAAGTAAGTAAGTCAGGAAGGAAGGAAGTAAGTAAGTAGTCAGTAAGTAAGCAAGTAAGTAAGTAAGTAAGTAAGTAAGTTATGTAAATGTCTCAATGCTACTGGGTCCAAAGGTTTAATCAGCTTAAATGACCAGCTGCAGGCAGACATAATGATGAGATGATAAGGCTGCTTGGAGTCCACACCAATGACACCATGCTACACATTTACCCATTGGATGGGCTCTTTTACTTGCCTCAGCATAGACACCAAGTACAATGCGCCTCCAGTGTATCATAACAAGCAATCAAACATCCAGCTGCTGGGAAGTAGCTCATGAAAAGTGCCCAGGCTGGGGATCGAACCTGTGACCTTCAGCAGAGCTGGCCAATGTGGAATTGGCGGATGCCTTAACCATTAGTTATTTCATTTTTAGACAAAATGACATTGATTGGTATACCATGGTATCATGTACGGTGTATTTTTAGCAACAATCCGGTATAATACAAATATACAGTAATAAGACAGCAATAAAATATTATGGGCTTCATATATTATCATATCATCTTACATACATCCATTGTGTTAGAACTCTCATTCCCCCACTGTCATCTGCTTGTTTATATCTTGCTTGTTCATTATAGTTATATTATATATTAATATTGACATTTGTATCATTTCAGGTCCAGTCAGTGAGGGGCCTTGGCTCCAGATGTGACAAAAACGGCATCCGTCAGCCCCCCTAATACATTGTCCCGGTTTAACGGGCCGTCTGCCATGCATTTGATATGGCAGCAAAGACAACAGTACTACCAACCTCCTGGTGAGTATTGAATGAACTATTGCATTAACACAAGAGGGCGCTCAATGATGACGCAAAATGGCGCCAAATTTGAAAGGGTGGGAAGTAAAGAAATTTTGCTTGATTTTCTGTAGATGGGTTATAATATTTAAGTTTGGTCATCTTATTGTGAATTTTATTATTTATATTATGTAATATTTCTTTGGTAATAAGTGATATTTTATTGTAAATGATACCGATACAAACTGTGGCTGCCATTATGCGACTTCAAATATAGCGCTTATGATTTAATTAATCTTACTAAATACCATATAGAATATAGACAGGATAGATTGCATTTTATTTGCTTTTCGCTCCCAACACATTTACCAAACCCTGCACACAAATCATATACCTTCATTAATTTATGCATGTGAAATTTTGTGCCGATAATATGGGAAAGTTATTTAATTTTCTAATACTTAAACAGGTCATATTTATCTAACTAAAGAACATATTAACAAAATGATGTGTGAAATTTCAGATAAACTTAATACATGTAAAAACATCCATTATATAATATTTAATATCATCCATAATTAAGATTTGTGTATTTTAATGTAATATCTACTTCAAATATAAAACAATGATTTCAATTAAGTACCTATTTAAGGTTATCAATGTAGATGATGGAATTGTCATACATTATCCACCCTAACATTTTCACAGTTTTTGGCAAAAAGCATGAAACACCTACATGTCCCATCCAAACATCTCCCACACAGAACACTGCTAACAAAACAGGATCCACAACGAGGCTGTGTTGACAATGGATTGTCAAGGGGGTTGCCATGGCACCCCTTGTCAACAATTGACACAATGAATCTCTGCTGCATATTGTTTAACAAGGGCCTATCTGTGACTACAGCAAGGATGGACATTGCTTGGACAATGGTATTAATGGCAATACACAGCTGCCCATAAACAGCTTGATAATACAGCTGCCTATTTGACAGGGCCTATTACAATATTGTATGAATACCAGTTGCTCAGTTGCAGGTCATTAACTACAGGAAATTATTGGTAGCTACATGTGGCAGTTATCGATATAAACACATTTACAAAATATACACCATTAGGTTATTGATAAAGTTTTAATTTAGATTATATTCCACAAGTCTGGTCTAAAAATCACTACATTTTAAACTAGAATTTTGAACTTAGCATTACAAAAATCAACATAAATCACTACATTTAAAAGTAGACATTTGAACTAAACATAACAAAAATCAACATAAATCACTACAATTGTTTTTTAAAGCATTTCTGTGTGCCTTAAATGTTAAGGCATTACTTTGTAAGCTCCTGTTGCGTAATCTTTGTACTTAAGATGTCATTTAAGGCAGTATGAAATTCCTGAAGCTCAAAGCAGCTGTAAAAACTTTCATTTTAGAATTCCTACAATAATTATATTTAAATTGTGTGGAGTCATATTTAGCATAATGTCTAGTCTTCATATATGATAATAGTGATATAATGTTATGTAGCATGGATATTCATCATAATTATAACTAAATGATATATTTGTAAAATTTAAGAAATAATCACCTTAAATTCAACAGAGATGACTTTTCCTAGTACACATATAGGCCAATATATAATATATTATGATAGACCCAGAGACTAGGCCCAGCTTATTGTCAGTATGGTCCATTGCTTAATGGATAGTGTTTCGTCCTTAGAATTATAATGTATTAAGGTCATGAGCACTCATGTGTTAAGAGCTCATTAAAAAATCATGTGAAAATAATGTCAAATCCATGCAAAAAGTAATTAGCCATCAGTCATGTTAAATGCATGAAATTAGAATTATCGATTGAAAAGGGCTTGGTGAACGATAATACAACGTTTTCGGTCCCTTCGAACGTGTAGCGCTGTTTGATTAGCCTGTGACGTAAAAAAAGTCCGCTGCAGCAGCGGCCGATTTTTGTTTACTCAGGTCCGCGAATTGCATTTGCAGCAACACTACATTGCGGGCCAGGCCGTTTTTGAAGGCAGACGGTGTTTTTATGAAATCATTGACACCATTTCAGTGGAGTAAGATGGGTCCATGACAATGTCTTGGAAATACCACAAAATGGAGCATTACGTAAAGAAAGAATTCTGAGAATTACCACTGCAACTTCGTCTACTTTTTAGATGAACATTAAAAAGCAGACGACATCATCAAAATTCTAAACTTGGATTAAAAATTGAATGAAAAGTGTTACAATAAGTCGGATAAACGCATTAACAGAATAGCTACTACTTATCATGGATTATTTCTGCAATAATAATCATTTTTTACTCCATAATACCAATAAATTATGGCGGAATTACCTGTGCTACCCAGCTGAATGTTGATCAAACTTCGACTGGGGTATTGATCACAATCATCAAAAGACCAGTCTAACAACAACAAAAATGAGGTCAATCACCTTACACTAGACTTGTCAGCAATACATTTAGTGCCTATCATTTTACAGGTAAGCTGGGATTTTTATTGTATTTCTGATGTATATAAGGAAAGCACCAATGACATAACTGCTAGGCTGTCAATACTCAGTCTTATGCATCAGTGATTCCATAGAATGCGATCAATATAGTTTCTCTCTCTAAGTATTTTTGTTAAGAGGTGTGAACAACAGGAAACGGTGCTAGTTTGGCACACCAGGGTCGTGCTATAAATAGCACAGAAATATTAAAAATAACTTAATAATCATATAAGTCGATTTTTTTGGCATCTTAATCATTTAGTTAACTGGAACATGGAGTTAATTCATCTGTGATAAAATTAGTTATATCTCTTATGTAAATTTAGCTAGATTGACAATCGTGTTAAATAGATGCAGTATAAATCTACGTAAATAAGTGAATATGTAAGACAGTAAGTAAGTTAAAAAGGTAATTAAGTAAGTATATAAGTAAGCAAGTAAGTAATTGGTATATGAGAAACTAGTAAAAGTTAATCTAGTAAACATAAAATACAGCATCAATTCAACATATATCTAACATTATTTGCTGTAATATTTAATCATATCTTTATGCAACAGATAGAAATATTGTTCTTAGAATATTCATGCCATGTTTACCTAACAAAATATTCTACTGTAAGGGAGGATGTTTGCCTCCAAATCAATATAGCCAAACAGTGTCATGTATATTGGCTTGTAGTTTTACACAGCAATATTTGTCAGGGCTAGTTCTAACAGCTAACTACAGAACTGTATGTTGGAGTTAGATAAATAATGTTATTAGTTTACTAACAACAGTATTGTTTAATATAATACAACTTAATATTAATGGATAGTACTATTATATATAAATTGTTGTTATTATAATGACATATTTTCAACTTAAATGTATAGACTATACATGATTAATAATTCATGCAACAGACATGTATAATATAAATATCAGTTTTGTGATATTTGAAGTCAATGTATAAACATTGTCCACTCAGTATACAATATTTAACAGAGCATAATTCATGTTCAAAAACGTCACATTTGCCCTGTCTACACACAGCTATAGCATATTTAATCGCATGGTATATACTAATGCTAGTTTTCAAATGCCGCATCTAGGCATCTAAACTAGCCCTACATAACTCCAAAACTCTTTATTAGCTATGCCTTAATTAAAAGCATTGAAACATTTACCTAAAACAAATTGAACTAATTTTATTTACATAATTTATATATACATAATTAACGATATCCAATGTTAAATTCATAAAATGACTCTTATATTTCTTTTATTTTATATTATTGTAATTAGCTGAACAAACTGATATTCATTTAATGTAATATACCTTTTACTTCAAGCGGAAGAGTATTAATAAACATATATATATAACTATGTTTTACCAAGATAGTGGGAATTTTTTAAATTACTGAATATGAAATTACTTGCAAAATTCCCCTTAACAGGTATTTAGTAGATAGCATATCTAACAAATGATAAATGTGTCAGATAAGGCAAATTCAAGGACCAGCTTGTTATCAACTTAGATACGAGCTATATTAGCCTTATCACCTAATCACTGTTTATGGTGCCAGGTCAAGCTTTAGTCTTTCCCAATTATCCCATGATATTATCAAGTGTTACGTGGGGTTAATTAGGCGAAAGTAGTACCGGAGGGTGAAACACATTGAGTTATTAATTATGTATCCCTACTCGTCAAGTTCTGAGTGGCACTTTGTTATGCATTATTAATCAGCCAGCTAGGGTATTTAGTGCTGGAGATAGAAGGAGAGAGAAATTTAAAGAACAGACAGAAACATAGACAAAACAGACAGTTCCAGTGGGGTACCATGGTCTAGTGGTTAAGGTGCTTGTCTTCTAATCATGAGGTAGCGGGTTCGAACCCTCACCATAGCATGGAGGAGTTGGACAGATCCTCTTCAACCATTGCCTCACCCAACCCAGGTGTAATGGGTACTTGGCAATAGGCACACCCAGTTATGGCACTCGTGTGAGCTCTTAAGCCCTTGTGGAAACCCCACCATAGCATGGGGAGTTGGGCAGATCCTCCTGCAACCACTGCCTCACCCCATCCAGGTGCAATGGGTACTTGGCAATAAGCAACCACAGTGATGGCACTGGTGTGAGCTCTAACGCTGCTACAGTTAATATGCCAAGGGTGAATACTACCCAGGGAGTTGAGAAAGACTCTAGATTGGCCTGTCAAGGGTGTAATTATAGAGTTGGCAGATTATGTGTATCATTTACCAGTAGAATTTAAAAGTTAAAACCCAAAACATTTACATTTTAACATTAATTTATCCTGAAGATATGTACAGTGTACCATTATATAATAGCTCAACAGATTGAGAAACATATAAGAAAGACACTCTTACATATATATACAAAAGTTTATTTAGTACACAATTAGACATACTACCAGACAGACACACAGCCATAGACAGACACACAGACCATGCCAATGAAATTTTGAAGCAGCACATCTATAATCGTGTGCTGACAGAATTCAATTAAACAAGTGTCTGAGCTGGATATAAAACAGAATCGCTGTCAACTGCCTGGTCTCCTGACATAATCTCAATTGCAATCGCCCCAGTGTGATTGATTGCAGGAGTAGAGACAGGCAAGCTAATATGCAATGGCCGATTTGTTTAGCACACCTAAAATACTGACAAAACATTTTTTCCATTTTTTTTCACAGAATTTACGAGAGGATTTAATAGAGAATTTGATTCTTGGAAAAAGTAACATACAGAATTGGAGTGACAGGACAATATAGTAGAATTAAGTAGCAAAGTTTCAGTATAACCTATGGCAGCAGAAACTATATGCATCACACTGTGGGAGGATATGTCAGAAAGTTTGGTATTCTTTTATAGTAAAAGGCCTGTTATGTCTTACTAAGAATTCTAAATGAGCTACTAAAAAAGGAAAAAAGGAAATAGAACAATTAAACCACAGCGAGGATTTTGATTGGGTTATTACTGCATTTAAATTGACCTAACATTAAAGGCGACCTTAATAACAGCAGTAAATTGTGTGTTAAATATGGTCTAAATAACTAGGTTTCGCAGTGTGCAGTCATACCTGGTGTATACATGTAGAATTCATTATAGAAAGGTTGGTTATTAGAAAGACAGAGAAAATCGTAGTATAGACAGACTAACAGATATAACATAATTAAAAAGTGAGAAAGAGAGATAGATAGATAGATGTGTGTGTGTGTGTGTGTGATTAGGGCTTTACGCCCTGTATTTCTGCACCAGTTGGGCTAAATAGGACAGGCAGGGACCATGGCAATGAGATGAAGGAGGAAACAGCCATCCAACTTAGGCTCGACCGGAAATTAAACCCGGGACCCAGCGGTTGGAAGCCCAGAGCGCTACCTCTGAGCTAGGCCCCCGCCCTGATAGATAGATAGATAGACAGATAGACAGATGGACAGACAGACAGATAGATAGATAGATAGATAGACAGATAGACAGACAGATAGCTAGATAAATAGATAGACAGATAAATATATAGGTAGATAGATAGATAGATAGTTAGATAAATAGACAGACAGAAAGACAGACAGACAGACAGATAGATAGACAGACAGACAGACAGATAGACAGATAGATAGATAGATAGATAGATAGATAGACAGACATATAGATAGATAGATAGATAGATAGATAGATAGACTTCATTATAAATTAAGTTTAAGATTGTAATTTAGAACGAATGACATGACAAAATACTGACAGACAATGAGACAGAGAGAAAGCTAGACAGCCAGACTGACAACCAAGATCTTGAAGACAGAAGATTAGCTCTAGCACCCTGGACTTCAAAAGGTCATGACCTCTGGATTAAGGGCCTGCATTAAGGGCCTGCCTTAAGCCATCATCGCATATTATTTATAGATATGACTTGTAGAAGCCTGACCTCAGGTCATTTCAAGCACTTTTCACCCACTGAGGCATGTTGGGAGTTAACTCCCATATAAGGGCAATGGGGTAAACACGCCGTTAGCGCCCTCTAGGGATCACATTGGCAGCCAGGGTATGTTAGGGGTCAAGCTATTACATGAGATGAATAACGGGGTAATCTCCCAACAGATTTCTGTGTTTCTGTTCTATAAAAATAGTCAAAAGTCATCGTTTTAAAATAATCTTTTGAAATTGATTCATTATTGAGGTAGGAAATACAGAATATAATACAATGGATAGAATAGAATGTAATGGAATAGAATAGAATAGAATATATTCTATCATTTACATTATCGACAATTAAGGCTGAAACGTGCCAATGTTTATTTTTACACATTAAAATATAAAGAAACACATTTCACTTTTAGCAATGTTGTGATTTTCTTGATAGGCAGTTATCAACTTTATATAACAACCTATTACGTTTAATTGTTGACAATCAACGATTTAAAGACCCACTTAACTGAAAGCAACTGTCAATCATGACAGATAGACATACAGACAGACAGACAGACAGACAGATAGATAAATAGATAGATAGATAGATAAATATATAAATAGATAGATGGATAGATACATAGATAGATAGACAGATAGATAGATAATCAGCCCAACCAACAATTGTTTAACCCTGTTTTGCTGTATGGCCAGAACTAGCCGGAGCTAAACCTTTTGAGCCCGAGGGATCTTCTATATTTTGAGAAGAGATCAATTCGGATCTAGACGGCCTAATATGGAAAAACGTCACGTAGGAACTGCAAATCTGAGAGATTTCCCATAATTTGTCAGTCAGGGGGAAAACTGATACAAGATACTTCACAAATGTTTCCGATATTTTTGAAACACTCAAAACTTTGCCAAAAGAAGATAAAACATTTTATAGAGCCAAAATGAAGTTTTGCTAATATTTAAAAGAAGACATATTGCAAAATATGGTGTTTCAAAGAGACTATAAACACTATCATATCATATCATATATCATATCATATTTATTTATTATTTAAATTCTCATTATATTCTGGGAGCTGTCTAGCCAGGAAGTGTGACAATGTATTAATATGCCATTTTTAAGGGTTCTAACTATTATGTATCTCCATGTTTTTGCAATAAGAATGATATGGGATAAAAATGTATCTCAGTAAACCTGCTATCAAGACAACCTCAAAATTAAGACCGTTACCCAACAGAGAGGACCAACAAATTCCCTCACAATTAGGACCACCTCACTATGAAGACAATTTATAATTCCTCGCTAGTACAAAAATAGTGAGGTGGTCTTATAACGAGGTGGTATTAACAGTGATAGCTGGGTTTTCTTAATAGTGAGGTTGTCTTAATAGTGAGGCTGTCTTAATAGTGAGGCGGTCTTAATAGAGAGGTGGTCTTAATAGTGAGGTGGTCTTTATAGTGAGGTGGCCTTAATAGTAAGATTGCCTTAATAGTGAGGTGGCTTAACAGTGAGGTGGTCTATAGTGAGATGATCTTAATAGTGAGGTGGTCTTAATAGTGAGGTGGTCATTATAGTGAGGTGGTCATAATAGTGAGGTGGTCTTAATAGTGAGTTGCTCTTAACAGTGAGGTGGTCTTAATAGTGATGTGGTCTTAATAGTGAGGTTGTCTTAATAGTGATGTGGTCTTAATAGTGATGTGGTCTTACTTAATAGTGAGGTTGTCTTAATAGTTGGGTGGTCTTAACAGTGAGGTGGTCTTAATAGTGATATGGTCTTAATAATAAGGTGGTCTTAATAGTGAGGTGGTCTTAATAATAAGGTGGTCTTAATAGTGAGATGCTCTTAATAGTGAGTTGGTCTTTATACGGGGTTCAAATTCTACTGTATTTTTTGTTTACGACATAGTTAAGCCGAGAGGGCCACAGAAGGATTATCGACGATCGGGATCAATAGGGACAGCTAGAAATCGATATAGATCAATAAAGGTCAGGGTTTATGGTGCCATGGTTACCAACTGACGTGCCAAATAGTTCAATAATTCGCTTCATGGAGACAGGAGGATATAATCGCTACATCAATTATTCACAAAATAGTTTGTAAACAGAATGATTAAGACAAAATAAATTGCAAAAATTTTATACTTTAATAACCAGAATTTATCTAATTTATACATTTTAACTTGACATTTTGGTTTAGTGAAAAAACATCAATATTAATTCACTATAATTCAGAGTTCTAATGTTTTGGTTTTATACATTTTAACTTATAACTATTACGTTGAAATCATCAACATTGAATTTAAAGAGTAGCTACGATAACACGAAAATATAATATTTGAAATAAGAACAAATTTACAAAATTGTATTATTTATAAGCTTTATTCGTATAAAATATACAGTATAAAATTCAAGATTATTAACAAAAACAAAATATTTAAAAACAATGATTATTGAATTATTGAATTCTTGAACATGCACTGGTGCATTAAACGTGAAAATTATAATTTTCATTGATTGAAAACGATACAATATATCTATTCAGGGTAGCAGTTTTAGCTTTAATTACAACTTTTTGTTCAGGGTAGCATAATTTTTAGCTAGAACTACAACTTTTGGTACTTATTTAACATAAAAACTTTAAACCGTTTATTCCACTCAAGATCCAAGATTCAAGCATTTATTACCATTGCACGATTTAATAAGTACAAAATATTATATTAAATGAAAAATACTGGTAGGCTTACACCATCTGGCGTATTTGCTCTCTGTTTATGCCGTTAACTGCGTTCTGTTTTTCGATCAATTCTGATGTTTGATTTTCCTCAATGTCAAATCTGGCAGGTCCATTACGTAAGGAGGGAGGCCTGCGGAATGACCAAGGTGTTGGAATAACAAAAGCCTTGTCTAAATGTCAGAACAGGCGATGCTTTGGGCAGACAGACAGACAGACAGACAGACAGACAGACAGCTAGACAGACAGACAGACAGACAGACAGACAGACAGACAGCTGGATAGACAGCGCGACAGCTGGATAGACAGCGCGACAGCTGGATAGACAGACAGACAGCTGGATAGACAGACAGACAGCTGGCCAAACAGACAGACAGACAGACAGCTTTATTGAAAGCTGAAGATAGATAAAACAAAGATAGACACTTGGAATCAAAACATAGATTGTTCTGTCACAAAAAGAAAGAACGAAGGAAAATAATTACAGAAAGAAGAAAAGAAGAAAGAATGAAAGAAAGAAGGAATGAAAGAAAGACAGAAAGACAGAAAGAAAGAAAGAAATAAAGAAAGAAAGAAAAAAGAAAAGAATGAAGAAAGAAAGAAAGAACAAAAGAAGGAAGAATGAAAAAAAATAAAAGATAAACAAAGAGACAAATTTAAGATATTAAAAGCTATGAAATTGATTAATATAACCCAAAAGATAGCTACATTAACCACAGGAAACGCAAGAATCGCCATTGATCTGCGCAATTAATGAGTCAATAATAACATGTGACCAGCTTAGCTGTGCATTATACTGGGTGTCTATGCTGAGGCTTGTAGCACATCCCACCTAGGAAGTATAAAACATTTGTAGCTATAGAATACTTCCTACTCCAAGCAGCCTTATCATCTCATCATTACGCCTGCCTGCATATGGCCATTCAAGCTGACTTAACTTCATACCTAGTATCATTTTGAGAAATTACATAAATATATATAGTGTAGAGATCGATTATATCATCTGATATATACTGTATATTTAAATCATTTGCAGATTTCTGGATAATATTTAACGAAATACCAGTCACACTGACATGTAATGGGGCAGATAGTGTATACCAAATTGTGTGTAAAACCATTTTAGGTGGAACTAGGCAGAGATAACTGGATCTAAAGATCTAAGCATCTAGCTAAGAGGACAAACGTCGTTGCTATTGATCAGAACACAGCAAGTTGGATCAGGAACTCGGCTCTATCACCCCATACAGGGGGGAGGGAGTGGGGGTATTGATTGGGGAAGGGCTGCAAACAGTCATATCTAGAGATGTAGCTATGCAGAGTGTCTGGATATATTTGGTGTCAGTTCTGAATTAAACATTTATTGAATAACTAAATAAAGACCACAAAAAAACAAAACAAAAACAAAAAACAAGTTGATGTGATGATTTAAAAGTGACCGATTAAATTATCATTTTTATATTTCATTATTACGACTGCACTATATTCGCTGTTGACTTTAAAAGACCATGAATATGGTAATAAAAATTGGTTATCATTTAGAATGTTTCAATTTCAATTTCCAATGGCGTTTTTGTTGAAGTGCTACAAGAATGACACAGTACTCTACAGTATTCTACAGCACCCTGAAGCACTCTACAGTACTCTACAGTACTCTACAGTACTCTACAGTACTCTACACTGTACTATACTCTACTACTACTACTACTGTACTGTACTCTACTCAATAATGTCCCAAGCTACTCTACTGTACTGTACTGTACTGTACTGTACTGTACTGTACTGTACTGTACTGTACTGTACTGTACTGTACTGTACTGTACTGTACTGTACTGTACTGTGCTCTACTCCATGTCACTGTAATCTACTGTACTCCACTACTACTACTACTGTACACTACTCAATAATCTCCCAAGCTGCTGTATACTTTACTGTACTCCACTGTACTGTACTCTACTCTACTCTACTTAGATACTCTACTTAGATACAGTTGCAGAGAAGTATTACTGTGCTAATCTAATCTATTTTAGCCTAACCTTAAGTTAATCTAATCTGCAGTGTTTCTTAAAGACGTGAACTTTCTTCATGAACCTATTAAGGGAGGCCTTGAATTCACTCTGGTTGCTAAGAAACCACTTTTAAATGAAAGCGAATGAGAAAGGATTTCAAGGAGAGATGGAAATTGGGAAAAGTTTTCAATTCACACTCATTGAGATATTGTCAATATTCTAGAGAGCGCCATTGGGAAAATTAAGACACATCTGCAAATTACAAGTATCAATTTCTACTTCCATAGAGATAAACAGAAATTTTGGTATTTAAGTTTTTTTATTATTATTCAGTCAAATTTATGTTTGCAGGCCTACTGTAAAAGACCACCTCACCAAAAAAGTGATTATTTTATGAATTTTTTGTTATGAAATTTAGTGACATCCAAATATATAAAACATCAATTTTAGAATTTTAAAATTATGAGCCATCGTTAAATCATTAATTAATGTTGCCATAACCAAAAAATCATACAGCTATTTATGATTAAATCAATTCATTATAATTCTTGATTAAATATTGACTTTGGAAGATGAAAATGATCAAGAATGCCCTTGGAATGTGATGTTACACACAGGAGCATTTCCATGGCAACGCTTTGTAATTCTACCCACTTTGCTGAGTTGTTGCATGTCCTCTAAGAAGCTGACATCACGAAAAAGCCAATTCTCGCCTCAAGCGAGATCTGCACGAGATCAGTGCGAGATCACAGGAGCTTCATGGAGCCTACATTTTTGTAGTTTTAGAGTCAATTTAAAACTTTCCAAGTTATCTTTTTACTGTCATAAATAATATAGCATATAATTTGAAAATGTTTAGGTATAGACATTTGACAGCCAGCCAATCAGCCAACCAATCAGCCAGCCAGTCAACCATACAGCCATAATCTAAATTCAAACCCATAGCATGATACAATATAGCCTTATTTCCAGTATTAGATTTAAGAACATTCTACAGCAACACGATTCAGTGATTCACATTTGGAGTTCTTGCAGCCGCCATTATTGAGTGATATCCCCACTGCCTCCTAGACGGCACTGCGGTGCATGGGGGCTGCAGTAGTAGCCATTTAGGAGGAAGGAGGATTCCATGGTGGTTCTGGGAGTGATCTGAGAGTGGCACGGGAGTGGTAGTCCACACCAATACCCCAGAATGTCACACGATATAGACTGGAGGGCCATACACAGACAGAAAGCTGAATCTCTGACAAAAAGACAATATATAAATAACGGTATGTTTAGTTATGACCATGTTGCTATACCATATATATATATATATACCATGCTTCCTATGTGCTGTTATAATATTGTTTATCACCTAAAAAATATAGCATGTATTAATACCTACCTGCTTATAGCATTATATGTACTGCTAATACCTTTCTGTATGTTTATGTACCCTATTGTATCCAGCACTTGTAGTATATACTTATACTACATGTTGTATCTGCAGTATACCTACATGTATATACCATAGTATTTATTAAAGACTATATTTAATAAACAATAAATATGTGTTAATATGACCACAGCTTTTTGCTTGCTTGATCCTATGCACTGTTTACAGCTAAGCTAGTTAGCAGCTTAACAACAGCTTTAAACAAACAAATAAAAAGTACATTAAATTTGTAAACAAACTTATTTGCTTGTAAACAAACCTGTCTGCTTTTTACAGAGCTTGCATTTTTGTTGTTATGTTTAAGGCAATAAAATCATCATATAGCTTTTACAATATTCTTGTATTTTTGCAAAACACAACTAGATTCTATTCTCACCTGAATCTCATGTTCTTATTGCCATGACAACTAATTGACACTTGATAAGACAGTGATTTCAGTTAGGCTCATGACGTCATGTGCTAATTAGGTATTCAGTCATGCATTTATATTGTCATCAATTAACCATTCATTTATTTACTGTTATGATCATAGATTAATTCATGGATTGAACAGTTCATTCATTCATCCATCAATTCATTTATTCATTCATCCATCCATCCATCCATCAGTAGTTCATTCATCCATCAATTCATTCTTTCACCCATCCAGCCGTCCATCCAAAAGTGTATTTATTGATTCATTTTGTTAATTTAATCAATATTATTTATATTCTTTCATTAGCTTTTTAGTTAAGTGTTGAATTCTTTCGTTCGCCAGATTGTCAAAAGCCTTCATCCATTCAATGTATCAATCTGTACAGCACAGTTTACTAATACATATTTCCATCCATCTTTAATCAATGTTCTAGTAGCCTTCTGCTATGCTACAACCATCAATTCCACACCCTAAGCTATTATTAGATTTGAATTATAATGCAATTAGCATATTAAGGCTGAAATAATTTCTCTCAAGTCAGTTCCATTGAGATATTTCGAGTAGGCACGATGCTTCTGGCACCATTGCATGGTGAAGTGAAGTCTATTAATATGATGATTGAGTGAACCAGTGGGTTATGTTATATGGTAGAAGAGCTTTTAACTCGTACAGCTATGTAAAGAGCATGTTGGGGTCTAGTGGTTAAGGTGCTTGTCTTCTAATCATGAGGTAGCAGGTTCGAACCCTGACTATGGCATGGAGGAGTTTGGCAGATCCTCTTCCACCATTGCCTCACCCCACCCAGGTGTAATGGGTACTTGGCAATAGGCACACCCAGTTATGGCACTCGTGTGAGCTCTTAAGCCCTTGCGGACCCTCCACCATAGCATCGAGGAGTTTGGCAGATCCTCTTCAACCATTGCCTCACCCCACCCAGGTGTACTGGGTACTTGGCAATAGGCAGCTACAGTGATGGCATTGGTGTGAGCTCTTAAGCCCTTGCAGTTAAACTCATGTTCAATGCTGGATACTCCCCAGAAACTTGAGAAAGACTCTGGATTGGCCTGTCAAGATTGTAGTAACTGTAAAATTGGCAGAATGATAGGTGCTGACTTTAAACACATGAAACTACAATACAAAATCGAACCTCAGACTCTAAGAAGCTAAACCATTCTTACCCAATAAGCCATTCTGCCAATTCAGTTGAAATCGTGCAAAAGTTGGCTCAATGGGTAAAGTGTTAGGCTGGGCTTCTGGTAGTCTCCGGTTCAAGGTTCAAAGTCAGAGCAAATTATTAGGTATATAGGCTTGTGAAAGTTGGTTACTCACAAAAAGAAACCACAACAAATATATATGTATATTTACAGCTTTTTAAATTTACGTAAGCCAAAGAAATGTTTTTACCAAAATATCATTAAAAGATTTTAAACCTATTATTTGAGGCAATAACGATATTGGAATTACTTGAAATTACTCATTTTGGGGAGAAAAAAAAGACAAATGTACTGCTCTGCCTGATTTTGTTTGAGAAAGGCTCATGCTTGCATAGATTCATACATTTAGAACCTAGAGGACATGTCCATTACATGATACTGACTCGCTGTATCAAATTGTCAAATATCATAAACATAAGCTAAAAGCAAAAAAAAAAAAAGTATGAACAAATTATTATTTACAAGTTTGGGTGGAGCATAGCAAAACTTTTAATTGCAGATAAATAAGTCACAGATGAGCCAGTTATTTAGATTCATGCAAGTCACATGCAAAATAGTCACTTTCCATGCAAAATAGTCAAGTTTCATGATGAATTATGCTACTTTATGAAGCATGGCAGTCTAGCTAATGTTTTATTCATGAATGTAGTCTGCAGTTAGTGGCATTGCAGTGAAGCTGTCTTTATTATATACAGGGAAATAGAGCAGAGGTTGATACTTCGGAAAGGTTCCTAAAACTGCGTGTCTATGGTGGAGCTAGAAAAAAACCCCACCCTTGAATTGCAGTGGATCCCTGCTTTAAGAGCGCCTCGCTATTAATATCACTTCAAAATTCAGATTTCTGGAATAAAGACTTAAATATATTGACTTCATATTTTATCCACCTCTAAATTGAATCACCTAACTATAATAAAAAGCCAGTAATTTCATACTCATTGTCTTAAAAGTTAATTTATGTAATCTGAATTTTTAAGCTGAAAATTGCATTAAATTTTGCAACAATGCCAGTTTGGGTTTTCAAGGTGCTTCAATGAAATGCGCGCATCAGCATTAAATAAGCATTAAATAAGCATGAATTAAGCATGATGCTAAACTTCAAATGCCTCAAAGATGGCGGAATTTCAACAGCTGGTATTTTAATGCTTCATTTAACAGCTTTAAATTGCACCTTAAAAGGACAAAATGGCTGACACTACAGACAGAATAATTCTAATACAGACTAAATATAAACTTTCATCTTAAAAGGCATCACTAGTTTAATAATTCAGTTCTTAATAACGAAATATAGGCTTACATATACACGAGGGTATTTAATGAAACTATTTATGATTGTTGCCCTAAATCATATATGATATAGTTTGGCTTAAATTTTGTTGCCTTATAAGGGCTGGTTGCATTACTGAGGTTTTGTTGACATGAGGTTTATTGTAGGCAAAATACAGTAAAAATAAAGAACTATAGAATGATTAATTAATTAATACATGCAAAATAACACCATAAAAGATATAGGATTACATAAAATAGCTTTTTTATCTATTTATAAGATGATGGATATAGAAAGGGGCAAATAAAGAGGTATATTAATGAATTTAGACAGATGGACAGACAGCTTTTAGCCTATGCTAGCATTAAGTGAAGGCCAATGGCATAGGAAGGGACAGCTATGCATGAGGTTTGCTGCTAATGTATGCAGCAGCCAAGATCGAATTCATTTGGCTGCTGCAGCTGTGGGCACGAAAACAGCCGAATGGTTACGGAAACAGCCGAGTGCTGGCGTAAACAGCCGAAGTGCCTACATTTATTGATTTTCGGCTAAACAGGCGCGGGTTGGCATTGAGGCTGGGCAAGCTTGCTAGTGGAACAGCGTAAACAACATTGTTATCAGTGTTTTCTTTGAATTTTACGCTGTAAAGGCGATTTTACAAGGCATACATTTAGCCGTATATTGCACGGCTGGTCGACATTTCATTACTAGTGTACGATCAGCCAAAAAATTATAGATGTATTATGCATTTGATCACAAAATCGGACACTCTGCGGTCAGGTGGATCTAACTATTCTGCTTATTCATATCTGGGTAAGTTCTTAAGGCTAACTACAATAATATTTATCATTAAATTTAATAACAACATTTGTAATTGTATAATATATTAATTACTAACACATTTAATGCTGAATTTGTGGTGAACTGCGCTGAAAGAATGCTAGAATTGAATTCCCAACACAGGGAGAAAACGTGGGTATGCTGCCTAACACCCAAAGGAACCAAGTTTCCTGATCTGTAATTTAGCGACAATGCATTGGAGATCAATGTGTGTACTTCTGCTGTCAATATTTAATGTTAAATCATGTACACTCATGTGAAATGTCATGCTATTATGAATGAAATTATACAAGCAATGCTAAAGACGTGACTAAGGAGTTTTTTAAAGATTATATTGCTCTTAAAAAAGGGTGCTACGCAGAATGCTATCTAATCAAAATGACTTCGTTAAATGTACAGACAGACTTGGGTTGATAGACAGACAGACAGACAGACAGACTTTATGCAATTGCTATTACTAATACATCGATGTAAATTTATTTTAGAAACTAAACTTTATCATGTACTAAAAATCAGTCAATTTAAAAATCAATATAATTGTCATAAATTCGAGAAAATATCTCTGTTATTTAATTTATAGGTATGAATATATTTAGTCCAGAATTAATTGGTCTTAATAGTGAGGTTGTCTTAGTAGTGGAATATCTAATTCTCGGTTGCTAATGCAATTGAAATTCTATAAATATATATTGATTACATTCTTCTACAGTGTGACCAGCTAGTTCACATCTATAGCAACATAGGCATGCCATTCAATACGTTCCTTATAATTGAGACCGCACCTATGGTATGTTGATTGACATTCTATCAAGTACAGAAAAAATTCAACTATATGATCAATGGGAAAAAGGTTGTATAGAACTATTTACTTGGGTAGGTCTAGCAATGATATAATTTCTTGAGCAAGCTGTCTAGGCCCCTGATAATCTGCAAATAATGACTGTAAAAAACGAGAGAGTATTTCT